>DWFO01005572.1:0-10440 GCA_018246595.1 Mimoniades nurscia nurscia
TGTCGCAGCGCGGCGGAGCGCGCGCGCGGGCGGGCGCGCGCGGCCGCCGGCGCCGAGCTGGCGCGCGTGCGCCGCGAGCGCGCGCTGCTGCGCCAGCGGCTCGAGGACACGGAGTGGAGCCTGTGCCAGCGCGCCGGCGAGATCGCGCTGCTCAAGACGCAGCTCAAGGACGCGCAGGTACCGCGCCGCACTCTCCCGCCCCGCGCACCACTCACCATCGTTCTCATGTGAAACATGCCAGTTTCCTCACTGCTTATTGTAATCTGTACACATCATGTAGAACTTTCAGTCGTACAAATGTGATACGCCCTTTTGCTTTTAGTGACAATAAGCTCACGTTAACCTGCGAGCTCATTCAAAAGTAATGAAGATGTAGATGACATTAATATCAATGGATAAAATAATCTATGCTTAAAAGCTTTAATAGTTAAAATCCGTGCTGCTGTAGTACGGGATGCGGGATGATTAAATTCAATTCAGTAAAATTAAAACGCCAATAAAATTTTGTACATTTAATTTTTTTTCAATTTTCAACGAAGTGAATAAATTAAGACTTCGCACATTTAAAAATTATCACGGCTGCGAAGGTTGCGGTGCTTAGAATGTTCACATAATAACCTTAATTGCAGCTTCAGAAATGTATATTTCGAGCTAATTGATCGTTTACACGTGACTTTAGAATATTTTTTAAGCGAAATCAAAAGGTGTAAAATTGCACAATAATTATTTGTGCATAATATACTCGTAATATCGTAAACAGTTGACGTCGCGCGCGCCGCGTGCCACGAAATTGCCGCATATAAACATATGAAGATAATTAATTTGGTAAATTCATGCATACCTTCATTGCATTGACAAAAAGACAAACATTTTTTTTCCATATTATAAAATCTTTGATGTTAATATTCACAACCGTAACCGTGTGTGAAATGAATTTAGACAGTATTTTAAATTACATTTGAAATGATAATTATTTATTTCGAACTTTCCGAAATTCGTGATTAATTCTAGATTCTTAGAGAAAAATTTAAAGACATTTAATAAGCACCTTTTTCAATGGCTATGTATTTTACAATTTCAGAACGAACAAACGGCGAAGGGCCACGAGTATCTAACACTGAAGGCCGACTGCCGCCAACTCCGAGAGGCCCTCGACAAGAAGGAGAAAGAAATCATGAGACTGCGAGCGGAGTCCGAGGAGAAGGAGAAATCCGTGCACCGACTGCAGACGGAGGTCGGCAGGCTGTCCAGCGACCTGCTGGACGGCGTCGCGGAGCTCGCCAAGATGAAGGAGAGCAGCAGAAACGAAATAGAGAAGCTGAAGACGGAGCTGAAGGAGCTGCGGCAGGAGCTGTCCGACGTGTCGCTGAGCGGCTACGAGGGCGTGGAGTGCGGGCGGGCGCTGCGCGGCCTGCGCGGCCCGCGCGGCGCCGCGCCCGCCTACCGCTGGTCGGCCGGCGACAGCGCGCTCGAGGACGCCGAGGTGCAGCGGCTCAACGGCGAGGCGCCCGACGGCTGCGGCGCGTGCGGCGCGTGCGGCGCGTGCGGCGCGTGCGGCGAGCTGCGCGCGCGCGACGCGCACTTCGAGCGCGAGCGGCGCCGCTGGGCCGAGGAGAAGGACAAGGTGCTGCGCTACCAGAAGCAGCTGCAGCTCAACTACGTGCAGATGTTCAAGCGCACGCGCGCGCTGGAGGCCGAGGTGGACGCGCTGCGCCTGGACCTGGACCTGTGCCACAAGAACATGCGCAACGTCAACCAGCACGGCAAAACCATAGAACTGTAACACTACCAAATTCTATAGAGTTTATTATTTATTTAGTCACGACATCTGTAAATATTCTAGAGTGTATTTATAATCTTGCCCCGTGGTTGTTTGTCAGGTTTAAACGGCAAGCTCTCTCATATTGACTATATTTTCATCTTTTTTGGAATCGTTCCAATCGATCAGTATCAATTGGCTGTTACAAATACTCCATCGAATTTAGATTTTCTGGGCACGAGATGATTGATTCCTCTGATAATGATACCTACAAACGGCAATAAACAAACAGACCTGCCACGATGTGTCTGGGTATTTCTTGACTTATTTTCTCGGAGTTTCGAGAGAATGTCTTCGCTCTCGAGGTATGAAAATCTCATATTGTCATATTGAAAATACCTGTCGTTGGATTTATCCAACTTTTCCTACTTATCCAGAATACGTGCTTATCCAGAATGCCTAATTATCCAGAATGTGGAAAACAAGGAACTCCAAGAATAAGCTTGTAAACAGTTTATCCCGGTGTTCCAATTATCTATCATGTAGTGTCACAAGATTAGGAAAATGGAGATATAGTATCCATTGCCAATATATATGTCCAGATTATTCATGAATCCTTCGTTCTCTTTCCAATAATCAATGATAACTTCTGTGCGATGCGCCTGTAGTCTTCCAAACAGCACCAGGACGTGATTCAGAAGAATCATTATCCACTGGATACATGAGAAAGCGGCTGCTGGTCGTCTTTCTAGCTAACGATTTCAATACGAGAGGAAAGCGAGCTAAAGAATTCGCTTTGTTATAAGAAGAGTTTGATCTCCGCCCTAAGAATAAGATAGTTCGGTGCAAGACATCTTTAAGGGCATCTGTCGCGTGAATTTTAATTAGTTAAGATAGATTTCCCCGTGCGAGCCCCGTGTAGCCCCGCGGGGCACCGTGGATCCTATATTGTCCCGCGCGGCCCTGTATAGCCCCATGCGGCCCCGCGGGTCCCCGTGTAGCCCCGTGCGTCCCCGTACGGCCCCATAACGAACACGCACGTCTATTTTGTTACTAAGCATGTATAATACTCAGCTGACGTAAGTTAAAATACACGTTAAAATTTAAATTATTGTACATTCATTAGATTGTAAAAGAGACGTAATAATTTACTTTAACTTTAGACATTACGCGCTATTTTCACGACAAATATTTCAGAGTTATGTATTTGTATATAACAATAAATAAATATGAAAAATTTATAATCAGTGGTTTGTTTTTGATATATAATTAAGTGGACGAATATTAATTATTTGATACGAAATCTGAACTAAAAATACCCATAATTTTCATCCCTTTTATCTCTGTTGTTACTGTAGTTAGACAAAGTTTCTCGTTTCTGACTCACCCCTTAGAGAACGTTATAGACAATTGTAAGGGCTCTTTTAGATCAGGGTATAACCGCCGCATTGAACGCTTTTAACATACTCACCGAAAATATGTTCGTCTGAAACAGCCCTATGACGTAGAAGTTTCCTGATGGTGACTTGTGTCACTATTTACAGCAAGTTACAGTAGTAACCTTAAAAACTTACTATAAAGTCAAAAGTGGGCATCAATATTTAAAACCCCGGTGAGAGAATGACAGGCTAAAGGGCTTAGCTACCATCATCATCATCATCAGCCTATCTCAGCCCACCGCTGGACACGGGCCTCCCCCAATGAGCCCCGCCGCGCCCTGTCCTCGGCTTGCCGCATCCAACTGCCTGCGCAGCCTTTCGCAAATCGTGACGGATCATTCATCGCTTTACTGTGTATGAATGCTGTATAATCTACTGTATTTTGTACACACAATAAATATAGACCGGCGTTTGGCTACAATTTGACCTGAAAGTAACCGAGGCGTAGCTCAGAACGTAGCACAACAGAACAGAAATACTATAAGCTTTTGTCTTGAATGATCAAAATAAATTACCTCCGACATTTCCATATAGAGTCATAGATTGAATATATTTTAAAACTACCTCCAAATAAATTAACCATTTGTAAATTTAAACACAAAAATTTATTCCACATAAGTAACATTGTCAAGTAACATTATAATATTGAAAGACACACCGGATCCTTGCCATACAACGCCTAAATAAAATTAGTATGCAATACGATAGAAGTGAATGAAAATTATGACGTGTATTGTTTAAAACACTCTAGCAACATTAAATCTACTACATTTGCAAGCTACTTCAATTACTGTTTCGTATTCATTTGAGTTAATAATAAAAAAATTGCTAATTCGAGTGTAATTATATAATAAAAACTTGTAAAAAATACATCCAACAATAACAAAGAATGAGGATTAAAGATAAAATATTTGTAGACACTTAAAAGATACTTTAAAAATCTAAACTTTTAAATAATAACTCATAACAATGTAAACATCAAAAGATTAAAAAGTACATGAAGGGTGTAAAATAAAATTAGAATTTCCTTCGTAAGTTGGCGAGTACTCTCGAGCGCAGTCGTTCGTCTTGCTTGTTATTCGCGTTGTTGGAATTTTCCGCGTTGTTTCGTGAGACCTTCGCTGGCTCCACCTTCAGAAAAGGAAATATACATATTGCTAGTTGCTGGCCGCACGCTGTCGACGAGGCTAGTGCTAACATCTAGGCGACAATGCCGCCATCTTTTTAGTAACAATAGCGACGTCGCCCACAACAAAAATGATTATGTTATAAGTACAGTCTATAGAGTCAGTTCCATCTGCCGCAGAGATGTTTGGCCGTCAGAAATATAAGAGTGAAATTCTCTTTTAGATTCCTCTTTATATTATTTTTAGAAAATTTAATTCTGCATAGTACATGACATAAGACTGATTTACAAATAACGCTATCTTTTAGGACAATCAAGCTAAGTTTCATTATTCCTCGAAACATATTATCTAAAATTCAAATTCTTCCATTTCCGACAATATCAATAAGCAATTGTAATTTCCAACAGACATACATTTAACAATAGACAACAGTTGAAATCTACACTAAGATTTCAATGAACTTTATGAAAACTACAATATTCTCTCAATTATTATTATTATAAGTTTACATTTGCTACTACTAGCGCCATCTATGTTACTTTAACTTGACCGCTTGTTTAATAAAATATATGATTAATGTCACTGATGGCGCCATGCCACAATAAACAGGCAGTCGTAACGATGACTAAGAATATGTCTTATTATTTGGTAACGTGAGATTATTAGTAAAAACATTTACTGACGTCCTCATTCGTCGCGTCAAATCTAAAGGTCCTGGGTTCAAATCCCGCATCTGATACTGGATCGAATTTGTCTAACTCAAATTTTCTTGTAGTCTAATATTGGCTCGGAGTATGGATTTCGTGCGTGATGTATGATAATAGGCTCACAGGGCTATTCTCTAGTGGGACGTAAACGTGACTGGTGCTGAGGGTTGTGGTACACTCATCTGCCCACCTCTTCGGTTATTACGGGTGTGATGTTACGTTTAAATTTAATTTACCTGAGTGACATCGCCGACAGTGGGCCGCCTGCGCCACTTGTACCACCAGTACTCGGCGGCCAGCGTGACGCAGGCGAGCCCTATGCCCATGAAGATCACGATGAACACGCCGCCGATGTTCTGTATGGAGATGCCGTCGGACTGGTCGTCTTGCTTCTCGCACTTCTTCGCTCTCGGGTTGTTGTTCCACCAGTTCTCCTTCAACTTCTCCAGCTTCCGTTTATTGAGGAGTTGGAGTATACTGGAGGGAAATGTTTTATTATTAATTTGATTTGCAATGTTGCTATACATTATAAACATACACATTATAAAACGAACCAAAATGAGTTGTTCAGGTCAAGTCAATCCTATTTTAGTTTCTGCACATAACCATATCTGAATAATTAAAAGAAAAATCTAGTCAGTGATTGTCTATGAAAATATTAAAGCTCTTAAATTTGATTATTGTTTAATTGTTAATTTTGATTTCTTCGTGTTATTAGACAATATCGAAGAATAACCTGGTGTTGAGTGACCCTTCACATCATGTCCCACTCTTTCTCAAAGCGGGCCATGCGCGTCGTGGGACTGGTTAAAGATATACAAGAAATTGAGAATAAGCATTATGATGATATAGAGTGATAATGGATTATATAGACTGCTTGCTGATTTGTTAAATTGAAATTTAATGACAATTTTTTATACATATTGTAATTAATTAATTTAACGGCGTTGGAAAAATTTTAATTTTCAATGTGAGCAGTGGCTTGTATTGATTTAAAAATATATGTTAGACTACATCAAATTTCAAATTAAACTACACAGTGTAGGTCAATGTGGTTCATTCACTAATATGCCTATACTGAAAGAGCCTGAAATACATGAAAACTGATAATTTGCTCTGTATAGAAATGAAAAGAAAAAACAAAAACTTTTATAATTCATGTAAATTTGTGCAAATTGAAGCAAATAACCTTGAACGGGCATCGAACTCAAAATACAATATTTGCTAGAACGCACTACCGGTTGAGTCAATAACGCAGTTCAAATAATGTCTAGGTATTTCCTACAATGACACCTCTAAATAAAATCATTCAGTATATTCGATCTATTGGATTGAATATTTAAAAAATGGATTATTCCATATTTACTGATAGTAACCACAAATCGAAATCAATATTGTAGATTTACATATTAATCATCGTAATGAACTTTTACTATTCACTAATATTAGCAGCACGTGGCGCAATGTCAGTTCAAGGACAATAAGATATTTTTGAACATTATGCCTAAACAGACAATCGAATAAAAGCCAATAGCATCAATTGCATACAATCTGTCAACGCCATCTCACGGAACAAATTGTAACTAACTGTAAAAAACGCTATTATAGTGAAATTTTTTTTACTACAAAAACCGTATATGTAGGTATAATATTACGACTTGCAGCAGTTGCAGCGCTCACAGACTTGTATACTGTATACTGTATATAACTTTATTATAGTTCGACTCTGTAATCAAAAATTAAAACATAAAACATTATTAAAAATACAGGCAAACGAATTCTAGAATTACACTACCATCTTTAGTATGTAAATTAAGCTTTCACATATAAATTTTGTTACAATGTAACTCGGAGCACATCTATTTACAAAAATAATAATAAAAAGATCAAAAGAGTTGAACTAGTTACTACCTAACTAAACATTAACGTCATACGACGGGAGCATACACAATAATGGTGGCTATTATTTTTTCAAACAAACAACAAAAGTAGTATAATAATCTATTTATTCTAGTCGCTGTCGGCTGTCGGACAATGTCATCGCGGTCACCTGCCCGCCGGTCGTACAATATGCATATGCATGAATGTTGAATGTTTCTATAGCGAGTAATGTTCATAACTAGGCGAACTGGCGAACGTACATTTTACGAATGTGGCCTACTTTGTATTCTAATTTAAACCTTACCGCTTATTGCATAAGTGCTATTTTCAATACAAGTACATTAGAAGGAACAGTGGAATTATTTAGCTCACTCTCCCAGAGAGAAGTATCATTACGAGGTTTCGCACTCTTGGTATATATTGATAGAGAAAATTCTAAATTTAACATAATGTTCACGTTGTGCACACTTCTGCGATGTTTAAATTTAAAATTAGTACAATTATATTTATTTTAAACACTGTTATTTTATATGTATACTGAACACGCCACCTGTTGATGATTAATTAAACTAAATTAATACACTATTAATTCTAACGATGATAGATGTCGTTGTTGGGAGAAATGATTGACAGGAATTAACTCATTGCAGCTCAATAAAATTAATTGTTTCCTTTGTTGGTCACGTGCTATAATAACCCCCAAGGCCTAAAGCAAGGCCATCCACCATCATCAAATTAGATAATTAGAATACATTCTGACCGCTGACTGCACTGTTTTGCATCACCGAAATGAATGTACAGTTTTGAATAGACCTACTAGGACTTGAAATAACTTGTGTAGGTATTTATTGAACTATCGATAAATCTATGAGTACTTTTACTCACTAAAGATTTTGTGGTAGTCTATGTAATGTATGTGGTAATCTATGTAATGTAATGTAATTTTCGCAGTTTTCAGCTTCTACCGATTGAATCTTTAGGACACATTTAAATTTTTTCATTTTGCCTTTCTTTTTAATGCAGTATTTGCGTTTATAAACGTAATAGACTTCTTTTCTCTTCCAAAATCTGGATTCAGTATTCCATTTAAACTTCTTGTTTTCTGAAACTAACATATTGTTCGACTTACATTCATATTAATTCCATGGTAGGTACTTATCCGGCAGTTGCATAGCGGAAGAAAAACGATTTTTTATCTATTAATTTTGCCATCTCATCCATCACTGGTACTTCGTATCGCATTTTATCATATTTTACACTGTTCTATAATTCCTCAAGAAACTTATTTTTTTAAAAAGAATGTTTTTCGTTTTCAGCTAGTCGACATTGTTTTATTTTTTCTGCATTTCACTGATTGTGACAGCCAAGTTCTTATAATGGATTGCATGTTTAGCCAATGCTAATTATTAAAAGATAAAAGATAATTTTATAAGTATATTTTCGGCTTATTATAAGCGAATATCTTGGACCCAACATGGCCTTTATTGTAAGACATTAAAATAATCCGAAGATGACGCGTTTCGTATATGAAGACATAATCACAGAGAATTATTATGAATTCGGTTAAAAGGTTATAAAAAAACTATTTTAATATCGTCACCTAGAGTATTTGTTGAACAATGCCCGCACAACGCCACATACATAATATTAGCTCATAATATAATACGATTACGAATAACAATGTATCATATATGTACACATGTGTAGGTATAAACCTACATATTTTCAAATATTTTTATTATAACGCTACCTCACGTATCTTGCAGGATAGGCAGAGAGGATCGAGCACCATAAATCTCTATATACTAATACGGATCTGCTTCTTCTACATTCATCATTATCTACGTTGACTTAATTTAAAAAAATACTAACGCATTATTAAACTGATCCTTCAAAGGGGAGCCTTGCTGGACGGCGATCGCGTACGGCTTTCTGGAAAACTCATCGCCCACCATCTGCAGGTCACAGCTGGTCAACACGTGGTACCTGTTTACATACCAAAACGTAACATCGCGACTGTAGCCCCGAAGAGATAGGCAGAGGAGTGTAGTACACTCCCACATATCACCAGCCACGTTTACGTTTCAGCATATTGCCGCACACCGGGAACATACCCAGGCTCCGAGCGACTACTAGGAAATCAAGTTACAAAAATCCAGTAATGCCTGGCTGGGGAAATCTTCATAAAGCCAGGACCTTCAAGGCAGTCGCGCTTGCAACCAACACGACCAACGAGGCAACAAATTTATATTCAACAGTAACAATAATTTTAACCTAAACGAGGTATTGTTCTAAACCTCATAACTGATGTGTATGACAGTGAGACGTGTGAACACATACAAAGTATTGCAAATATACTGAAAATCACGCAATATTATATCTGAATCTACGTAATCAGTACACAACATCTGCATAACGAATGAATATTTTATTATGCGGCCACTTTATACGAGTTGTGAAAACTGAGTATGACAATTAAATAATCTTATTATTCACGTCAAGTTACTCACGGGGTAGGCAGAGAGCAATTAGTGTGACGTACAAAGTAATAAATAACAGTTAACAAATTTTTTTTACATTTGAGACGTGGCAAACAGGCAAACGGCCAGCTATTCTATGCTAACCTCTATAGGTTGCAAATACGCCAGCTACCTTGAAATAAACTTTTAATTATACATTTCGCGGCTTTCCTTCAACAACGTAATATTGTCTTAACACTTTATTAGGACAATGTTACGTTATTGAATCAAAGAGGCGATTTGAAGTAGGTACTTGAAGATCTATCATTCTGATAAGAAGACGGGTCATGCAGTGGAACGAGAAATGGACTGATGATCACGATGAAGGAAACAACAAAGAGTACAACTATCTCAGGATTGATGATCATATTTTAACATAAAAATCTCATCATCATCAACCTATTACAGTCCACTGTTGGATTTAGGCCTCTCTTGGAAGGTTATGCCCATAAAAGTCTCCATAGTATTGACCCACCTGACGTCAGTGGCGTCGCCGAGCCACGCGAAGCCCTCGCTCGACGATTTCGAGTCCCGGACCCGCTGGAGCGCCTCCTCGACGGAGTTGGGCAGCCCCGCCTCCTTCATGGCCTGCCACATCTTGCTGTACTTGTCGCTCACCGGGTAGTCCCACACAGCCAGCTTGGCGCGCTCCACGTCGCTCAAGCTATCGTTCAGGCTCATCTCCTTCCATATCCTGGTGTCCCGGAAAGTATTCCTTGTTACAGTAGAACATCTCTCTTTTATGAAGGTACTTTTTTATACTAAGAAAATACGTAACAGGAAGGCAACAATTTTCTACTTTAGTATCCAATTTTTCTTCGAATATTCCTCATAATGCTAATTGTTTACTTATTAACTTACACGTGGTTGTATGTAAAGTTTTTCTATGATTACTAAAGAACTCGACGGGAATCGACAAACGGTGAGAGCTTATGAAGAAGAGCTTTGTATAGGTCTGAGACGAGTCGGGCCGTCCCGAAAAAAATACGTCAGTCAAGCAGGTAGACA
>DWFO01005573.1:0-10439 GCA_018246595.1 Mimoniades nurscia nurscia
ACTGGGAGAGAATGCCATTAGGCATTAAGTTCGCCCTTGTATCCCTTAGTATAAGGTGTTACAAAAGAATAAATAAATAAAATAAATAAATAATCTCTGACGCTGCAGCGCTAAACAGCGATTAAGTGCTAAGCTTTAATTACTTTTATTTGTGCAAATTTTTGAGCCACTCGGTAGAAGGACTTGAAGTACCTACTTCTACCGAGTGGCTCAAAAATGGTGGTTTTCGGCTGTTAGCAAATTGTTAGCAATTTTATATTATATTGAAGTTTTTTGTAATATTTTCATTGAATTAAGATTTATCTAATATTGTTCCATTAAAACACAACCAATATAGAGATTCGATATTCCATCACGAGAAACACGGAACTGAAAAACAAGTTACTAACATACGAGTAACATGCCTTTTGTTTTATAGTTCCACGTAGTTTCTCGCCGTTTTCGTTTAGGGAGTTGAAAAACATTTTTGTACCATTTTACCTTGGCGCAACTTTAAGCCAACAGTATGCATATCACGTATGTTATTGAATACTTACTTACCTTCCGCTTCGGAGCACTTCCGAAGTTTCATCTCGTGTTCAACCATCAAAGTGATTCTCGGCGAAAACACTGTGCCTTTGCTACAAGAACTGTGGCCGTGAATTTAATTGTTCAACTTTTCAACTTAACGTGTGTTGGCAAGGTAGTTGATAAAGTTTTCAAAATTATATTCGGCTATGTTGCCAAGAAGATATACTTTACTCAAACGAAGGAGGCATTTTCTTAGACGTCTTAGTACTTGTGGTGAGCGTTAATAGTTACTGCAATATATTATAATATTCATATAATATACATTAAAATTCTTTAAATCATAAAAAAATCAACATCCAAAGTGATTTGTTTAATTCATACATATTTTTATACTGGTGAAAATGTATGTAGTTAACGAAATTACGTCTATGAGAGAACCTAATAATATTTAGAAATAACTTCAGGATTTACGTAACTTACTGATCTACTAACACGACCATTTCTTGGCTTTAGTGGTCAGAAGGATACCCTATTCATGTAATCCTAATAAAACAGCTTATGATTGAAAGAGAGGATTTTTAAGATAAACTCAATAGATGTTCTAATAAGGCAGGAAGAAATGAACAGAGTGGACAAACGATTTTACCTTGTACCATTAGATTTTTCTAACTTACATTTTCTGATTAAAATTTCTATCGGAGTCTAGATTTGTACTCGGTGTATTGTAATAGGCTCACCGTGTATTCTGTGAGGTTACGTAAATGTGACAGATGAAACGAGAGAGTGTACTACACTCCTCTGTCTACCTCTTCGGGGATAACAGGTGTGATGTTCCATTAAGACCTTTTAATTAGTTGTGAAGACACTAACTTTTCCATCTTTGAGAACTGTTAATGAAATGTACGAATAAACAGAAATTATATAAATTTAAACGCTTTTCATATTATTGTGTTTTGTATGGAAATTTCTTTATTTATTTTTTGAGATTAAAATTTTATTAGCATTGTAAGGAAATTTTAGTCTTTTTTTTCAGACAAATATTAAGCATACCCACCATCCATTGACATTTCCCGCTACCGGTCCTCTTGTCCAAGTGCTGATCTCGTCGGAATTACCTAACTTCACACATAGTTTGCGATGTACAATGGCATTATGATTGCCAGCAGTACAAAATACCCACCCCAAATACTTGGTTGCCAAAACGTGTACTTGAAATAGGCTCACCCTTTATTCCACTTTGGGACGTACAGCGTAACCAGCGAGACGTAGACGTTACACTTGTCTGCATATCCTTTCCGGAAAGTAAAGTATCGCGGAGTTCACGTAACACGTTTTCGCGCAAGCAGATTTCCTTCCTGTTTTAGCTGAAAATCTTATGTTAAACTTTAATTATTTTACCACAGGATACAGTCCTATAATTTTTCAACGTTATTTTATAATCGTCCGTGAGGGAGCGGAGTAAGAATACATCCCTCGATTCCGTGCCAGGATATAGGAAGAGGCGAATAAACCCAGCACTGGCAGAGTTCGGTATGGCGTGGTTCGCCCAATCACAGCTAAATACTTTTTTTTGTTTACCTTGGGTGAAATAGCAGATTGTGTGGGACTTGAACCGCACTAAAACGCCATCAATGGCCTTCCCTGATGCTAGTAGGAGGACCCACAAATCTTACAAACTTCTAGCTGTAGCTGGAAGTAGCTGGAACCTTTAAAAAAACTTCCGCCTCCACCATATTACATATTACACTTAATCTGCTACTTCTAATTTTATCTTTCTGGATTTAAATTCTTTATAAATGTCAACGCTTGAATATCAATAAAAAAAATGCACGGTACTGTATTTCTTTAAAGGTACGGAGGTAATAAGATCGCTTTAATGCAATACTGCTCAATTTATCATTTTTTTTTAAATTTAGAAGGAAAAAGTACAATCCTGAGTGCATTCTTCTGTAACGTACTTCGCCATTATTGAATCAATTCTCCCAGTCTGAATAAGGTAGAAGTAAGAATTTCTTCAGGAATAGAAAGGAAAAGTTATCCTGACATAAATTGATTGAATCTTATGAATGAAGTTCACAGTATTTTTGTTTATTCTTTAGCCAAATGAGATATTTATTTGCATTCATAAAAATATATTTAGACTTTGAGGAAGTATTTAATTATTTTACCATCCCCTAGTATGGGGTACTTATGTATGTATGTTAACAAAGCACTTTTATACGGTGAAATTACGACGCACTATTTCTTGGATTGAATTTTTTTTATAGGAAATGTCTTCGAAATGTAACATACCACTTGGAAGAAGGATAAAGTTACATAAGATTTTCCCTAATAAAACTCGTCGGCCGCACAACGTGTGTAGAAATCCCATTATGGAAACGCACGACACATACATCGCTCTATGTTTATAGAGTTCTTCCCGAAGGAAGTTGTCCCGAGTATTATCGCTTGCTCCGTTTTAGACGGAACAATTTGTGATCACAACAAGATACCAGCTCCTCAACCACACTGTATCTTCACTTATACGGCATTGTGTGCGTGCTTTTGGACTACGCAAGATTTTTGAACAGTAAATTTAATGTACTATGTATTTAATTACCATGTAAACAACATTCTTCGGTTTAATTAGTGGGTATAAAAATTATTTAGCCATTCCTAATATAATGGACTCTTGATTAAATAAACTCAAAATTATTATTTCGTGTTTCATTAATCACAGCTGCAAAATTGTTGAAGAAAGTTCGAGACCAACATAAATATTTTTTTAGAAGAAAATTCCATTGTAAGCGGCTCTTTATAAAGGCGTGTTCAGTAAGATTGTGCTATAAACTTCTACCGTATTTCAACGTTCCAACCTTGTCGTAACATTACATTTCAAGCGGTTTTATTAAGTGAGATGTATAAAAAGTAAATGTATAATATATACAAACTTCTAGGCTGTTGTATAAAGGAGATTATCTTTTATACAGGAAATATCCAGTGAAGGTAAATTTTACTTGAATATAAATTTTCGATAAACACTTTTATGTTCCGAGTATAAATATCCGTTGAAATGTGTTCCGATTTCGGCTCTCGAAGTTATAATCATATATTGTTTTCTTAGACTACTATGAATTTTGCATGTGTATTTATTCAACAGCGTATTTGCAAAGTGGCTTATGTTAGTCGTTTTCTACAAACTGGTAGACATTGCCTAAATATTTGTAAACTGCCTACCACTTTGTCTGCAGTTTGCCTACATGCCTTTTTAAAATAAAATACTGAAAGTGTACTTGTTTGTGATGTACTTGAGTACTTACAAAAACAATTACATTTTTGTAATGACTTACAGATGTAATTGTTTTTGATAAAGAGGACAGTACAATTTAATATGTATTATATACGAGTACAATAGTATATCTTTCAAACACCAGTAACTTTTACAAATACAAAGTTACCGATTTTTTTCCAAAAGTGTAAAAAAATACAGCTGACTATAATTAAGTTGTAAACATCGCGCCTGTAATCCCCGAAGAGGCAAGCAGAGGAGCGTAATAGACCTCCATTTTCACCAGTTACTAGCCCACTATGGAACACGTGATGAGTCTATTACCATAACACTGAACACATATCCAGACTCTTTACCACTACTAAAAAATCATAGTTAGAAAAATCAAATAGAGCCCGACTCGGGATTTGAACCCAGGACCTTGCGATCGGTGGTCGCGAAAGGCAGTCACTTTTGTTTGGCATAAAATAATTTTATTGTTTCCGTTGGCACAAATCATCAAAAATACCCCGTGCATTTTTGATTAAAGAGAAAATAGTGAATCGATCACAACAAAAGCGTCCAATAACTCCACTTTATATGAAAATCAAAAACCCACGGGAAAAACACGTGCAAACCAATATATACGTATAATGAAATGAATAATGGAAGCTCTAAACCTATTGGATTTGGGAAGCTTCCTTGGTATCGAATTCGTAAAAGAAAAATAGGCTCGTTTTGTCTTCAAACGTTCCATATGTTTTAGGGCGCGAATAAATGTCTTGTTCTATCGCATGCGAATAACAATTTATAAGTTATACAAGAATAACTTAAAGTTTCTGATTAATTAAAAGTCGTCTGAATAGATAATATTTTTAATAAATACTTACGTAACATAACGCCTGTCATTCCCGAAGAGGTAGGCAGAGGAATGTAGAACACTCCTACGTTCCACCAGTTACATTTACGTCCTACTATGGAATTGGCGGTGAGCCTTTCGCCATGCTCCAGGCACATGTACAGACTCCGAGCCACTACTAGAAAATCAAAATTAGAAAATTCAGTAATGCCCGACCCGGAAACCGAACCCAGGACCACCCATTCGGCAGTCACACTTGCAACCAACACGATCAATGTAGCAGTACATAAATATATAACTGAGTATAAATATTTAACTGAGTATAAATATTTAACTGAGTATAAATATTTAACTGAGTATAAATATTTAACTGAGTATAAATTATCCATTATTTTATTTGCATTTTAAATTTTGCTTGCGTAACTATCGTTCTGATCTCCAATGAGAGTATTAGTTGGGATTCGAAACATCGCAGGTGATTTAAAAGGTTTGCCTCTTAACTCTCTGTTTTGTAGGATTGAAATATCTGTAATCTAACCCATTCTTATGTCACTTCATCTGTTGACACATCCAAAGAGGATATCTTACAGGCAAAATGTATCCAATGCTGAGCGTAAAAATACGTATGACAGTTATGTGTCAGTCATCAGTAACACAAGTTTCCAATCTATATTCCGAAAGTTGTGTAGTTTAAACGTGTCCTAATTAAATACTTAAATATTATATTCAAGTGATACGGTTACATTAAAACGATACGACTAATCAGAGTGTAATATGAAAAATGTAGTTGAACGTGCTTAATTATTAGCTGTACCCGCGACTTCGGCTGCGTGGAATTCGAAAATTAAAAAATGAAAGTAGCCTAAGTTACTCCTTATTACATCGGCTATCTGCCAGTGAAAGTCCCGTCAAAATCGATCCAGACGTTCCAGAGATTAGTCGGAACAAACAGATAGACAGACAGACAGAATGATAACAATTATAAAAAATGTTATTTTGGTATATGTTCGTATATCCATACATACATATGCAGTGAGTAAAAGTGGTTATTTTAATAGTACAAACGGACACTCTAATTTTAATTATCTGTATAGATATACATAGGAGAAAACATTGCAACGCCTAGCATTAAGTCGATTAAGCATCAGTATTTTGTAATTTAGATACATGCCAAGTCCTATAACGAACCACAATCAACAATTTAAACAAAAAGTCATAAGGGTTTTTGTTTATCTTTATTCGAATCTATTTCATCCGTTACTATATATTAATCGATGGAATATCAGAATATATCAATAATTTATATATAATTAGCCTATTAACATTGGTTAACATATTGACTACGGAAAATAGATTCAGGCTAATATTTTTCATAATAGTAAGAACATAAATATTTTCAAATCCTTCACATCAGAACTTTGGCAGAATATCTTATATATACAAAATATGGCTAAAGGAGTACGTGCGTGAGCTGAATTGTATAATAATACGACGATGGAAATGAACTGTATTTTTAACAACTGCTTTTTAACTATTTGTTCAAATATATTTTATATATCTACTTATATTATGTTGATGTTTTTATCGGGATTGAAAACAATTTCACAATCACCAGTTTCGTTTTTAAAATATGAATCTAACGTAGTTTCGTAACGTAGTAACTAATCTTGTAGTTTGTAGTAGAGTGCTTGTGGTGAAGCCATATCTTTAAGTTGGGGAAAAGGTGGGATTGGAAGGGTGAAGTTAAGTTGCATATACAAGTGGATTTATCTCTTTAATTTTGTTTACATTGGTGCGTGGGGGATCGCTTTATTTGTTTCAGCGCCTGTTGGTTTTTAAATGAGATGTTTTTAATGTGACTTTTTATTCGCCGATTAAGCCCTGTTACATTTTGAAACGTGCAACTGTTCCGTTTTTATTTTTCATTCATTGAATACTGACAATATGGACCACCTGTTCACCCAACTGGGTACTTTAGCAAAAAAAGGCTTCACCGACATGACTATAAATTTACAATGTGACAAGTATCGTTGAAAGTTTGCAAGAATGTAATTTCAGATTGTAATAATTAAGAAGAAATATTTGTTACAGATACATCTTGCATTATAACAATGTTGTATATTGCAAACAATAGCCCCCGGAATAAAGGTTCGCTTCACTGAACTCGGAATCAGCGAATTAGAGTAGTTTATTCATTTATTCTTTTAATGATTCACCCACACAAATATGTATTATCGTCCGAAAGGTAATATGCTATCACGATACGGGGTCTGATAATGGGGTCTGAAGCTTTTGTCGTATAGCGGAGACAAATCCAACTCCGAGCTACTACTAGAAATACTAAAACATGATAACATATACCCAGGGATCGAACCTAAATTAATCAGCAGACGCGTTTGCATACACTCGGCCCACGAGGTAATCAGTAACTTAAAATTAAAGTATGTTCAAAAGACAGTAGGTAGACATTATAATTTTGCCTTCTTTCCATATTTAGTAAGATCTTTAGTATCGGTTATTAACATCGTACTTCCAGTTGCCATGTACCCATTGTACAGATCCAGTAAAAACGTGTTAACTAACAAAATAAAAGCGTCAGTAAGTGTACGTCCATTATTTCCAGATCCAAGTAAATTGCTCTCAAATTAGATCCAGACGATGTATTATTACTAGAGCTCTCTTTGATAAATATCCTTTTCTCCCGAGCATCCATTATTCTTTGTCTAAAAGCGAGATATTACTTATTATAACTTGAAATGAAAAAAAAACACTATTATGTTTACTTTATAAAATAATTGTCTTACGGATTGTTGTATATATAATTGCGATATCTTATTTAAATTCTCAACGTACTACATCCCCCTGCCTATCTATTCGGGAATAACAGGCGTGACTTTACGTACTTATTTACACTCTTTATTGAGTTCAGTTTATTACCAATTTGATTACTTGTTCCTTTGATAAATAAGACAAAAGCGTTCCTTGTAAGCGTGCGTGAATGAATATCTTGGAATACCTTAAATATCTTGGAATGTTATGCCTTTACAATTCATGTATACATATAAAATAGGTATAGCGCCATTCTAGTGTTAATCTAGTGGCTTAGAACTCCGTCGTCCTATCCTACCGAGCCTAGGTTCAAATGATATTGCGCGCCTCTTTACAAACCATAATGTATATTAACAGTAATTTACTTACTTTTACTTGACTGCCGTATTAGTCGTGTTGGTAGTAAGCTCGACGACCGTTCGAGAGTTCCTGGTTTGGCAATTGGCGATTTCCTGCTATGGCAATAGGTTCTACACTTATTCCATAATGGAGCGTAAATGTAACTGGTGAAACGCGGAACCGTACTACACTTTTCTGCTAACCTCTTCGGGGCTTACAGGCTTGATGTTATGTACTTACTTTCTTAATTATTTAAGGTATAAAAATCATTATCAGGAATCCTGTACGCGCTAGGTTTCTTCATATCTTTCCCTCAGGCGTGTGAAGTCTGCTAAGTTGCATTTGACCAGCGCGGCTATGGCTTTAATTCTACATATTCTAAGATGAGACCGTCTTCAACACTTTAACTATAGAAGAGTTTATGGTGATTATGTTCACTTACTCGTATTTATAAACACAGGCGACCAATATTTTGAAGCAGTTTGCACATTTTCGATCGATTGGTGCGTGTCCATCGATGTACGTTGGAGGCTTGGAGCATTGTGGTGAAGCTAGCTTACATATACCTAGTTATATGTGATGATTTTCCCAGGATATATTAATAAATTGCGGCAAACATTGCGTAGATTGGGGATACATATTGTTAGATAGTCCATATTTTAAAAGATTTTCAATCACCACCAAGTCCAGAATCTATTATATTCGTAATAACAAGCGAATGGCGTTTGGCGTTTGTGTCAAAACGCGCACCGGAAATAGAATGTCATTTTATGTTCCTTTCCCACAAAATGTAAAGTAACATAGCAATAACTTCATCATTTTACTTCATATTTCAGTCTGTTCTTTTCATTTCTATTTTCAATTAGTTTCAATTATACGTTTAACTATTCGTCCGAGTCAGCTTATTAGTTACTAAACAAATTCTAGGCAGCATTTGTACTCTAGGGAACTCTTAAACCAAATACCTTAAATGCTCTCTTTCATTTCTTCACACATCCATGATTGAGCGCTTGGTTGGTTGATTTATTTTTATATTTTACCGCAGCCAAGCAATCCGTCTCGAGGTCCTAAATCTGGTTGAATGACACACTCGAGATTGGCCGGCGCTTCGTTATATTGTGCGAAGAATCCTACGTTTAGTGCGATACAAATTACGCACTGGCTTGTGTGTGGGTACTGAAGGCAGTAAGTGGAAGCCTTATTTAGGTGTTTTCTTTTATGAAGTGCCTGTATTTTCTCTACATATATACCATCTATATACATTCGTTCAAAAGGCTGACCAAAACGGTTCTCCATGCTACATAGTCCTCTAATTAAATTGAGGGAATACCAATTTATGCCAATACCTCCCGAATAGCGTATCTTATCAACTATGAGTAATAATTTTTTCACACACACAATAATTTTGCACACAAAATTATTAAACACTAACTCTAAAACTCGTGACTCAATACTTAACCGACCCTTTAATGCATGGCATTCTCATAAAGAGCAACTATGACTGACAGTGACCAATATCTATTAGCTTAACGTTAGAAATTATTTTAGACGTGCTCATGCCATACAACTATAAAGACGTCATACGAGTATATGGAATAATTTACAACCATGTGAAGGTTTATTTTCACCAATACGTTACAAGGAATTTAGGGATAAGGGTATAATTTTTGTAAATAATGACCTACACTCCGAAAAGGCAACGTATAAATCACCAGTAAGTCGAGCGTATAATGACCGCTGGGCAGGTCCATATAAATCAAGCCATGGTCACCGAGTGCTTGCAATCTATCATAGACCTTGGTCACTAATATGGATAGAGCAATTTATTACATTTTTATTCATAGGTAAGTAACAAACAATATTTTTCACATTGCATATTTGAGTAACCATTGTATAATTTAATCAATGTCGTTAGCGTTATTTTGACTTATTTAAGAATCTTATACAGTAATTGCTCAGTTTGCGACTTTTGTCTGTAGTGTATATTGTTAATATCCTCATTTATATTTAGCGATGAACCTGCGACCTTAGTTATTTCAGTTTCTATGATATTTAAGGCAATGGTCCACAAAAACCATTTAATATACGGCCTAAATATTCCTTTGAATTTTTTATAATGTGAAAAGCTAAGTTTCCATGTTTTGAAGTCGAATTCTATCCATTGTTGTATTTCTACATCTGGTGACATTTATTATCATTAATGTTGAAAACTGAATAAACTTTCTGCACCGAAGTATTCCTTGGGGAATCCATATTCAATTTCTATATACGTCATTATGTTCTTTTCTAGATACAGAAAATGCTGCAGCAAATAAATTGGCGCGGTTAAACTACCCCCATAAATCAAGGTAATTGATGCCATTATGCTCTAAGTTTATCATCGCTACACAGATATATGAGTCCAGTAATTGTACCAGTAATATCTTATTTTCTGGCGTGATTAATTATGAAATAATTTTTTTTATTTCTATTTCAATAGACATTTAAATAAACAAATCTATTCAGGTGTATAATTACAATCAATGGAGCGACTCCTGGAAAAAATATTCTTACTATAAAGCCATGTCTGTTATGTTTCTCCTTCAAGTTTTCTTTGTAAGGGCAAGACTACTGTAAACTCAGCTTTAGATATTTAAATCCGGCGCTGAAGAAAGT
>DWFO01005574.1:0-10438 GCA_018246595.1 Mimoniades nurscia nurscia
CCGGGAATCGAACCCAGGACCTCCCGTTCGGCAGTCGCACTTGCAACCAACTCGACCAACGAGGCAGTCAAGTTTTTAAATTATTAATTGGCTATAAATCGAAGCAATGGTACTTATAGTAAATAAACCCTAGACAACCCTATGATAAGAGAGAGAGAGAGTAGTAGAGTCATGATTGAACAATATTTTTTTATTTTAATATTTAATATTTAGCCGTTTTCAGCGAATATAATATTAATTTACATTCAGCTAGGCAATATTAATTCGCATACTTCCATCAATTTCAAATCGAGTCCGACATTCGAGGGTTATTAAAAAAAAATTACACTAAATTAAACTTACGCCCATTACATGGGATTCACAATATACAAGTGTTGGTACGATACACCTCTGCTCACACCTTCGGGAAATACGTGATGTTACGATAATATACAACGTATAATTTATATACGCACACACGCAATGCATCTATACACTACAATATAATCACGTAATACGCATATTAAACATCAATAAACAATGATTAAGGCGAAGGTAAAATTTAAATACCAATGAACGTCGTGGTTAATTGTTGACTCATCAGGTTCATAAAACAAGAATATTATTGCATATGCACGGTACAACAAAGGCAATTGCGTTGTTACAATATAGTCACGCGGGTGTGTACGAGTGTGTGTGGAAAACCGTAAACAAGCGATATCAATATTATTTTTATAGATTATAAAAAAAAACCGATAAATAGAAGTGTTGACGCGTGATTCAGACTCGCGATCGTTTACAACGTCTATTTCGCAATTAACACGATGTTGGTCATTGTAATGATAATTATCAACTTTCTGTCGTTCCACTATCAAACCGAGAAATTTTAGGATGAAAATTGTTTTCTACTCTAGATAACTGCGTACAGACCTACTGGCAGATTTCATTACGTAAACAGAATTCTATAAATAATTTTAATGCAGAGAGTTTTTCTCACGTAGTTTTCCTTCGTCGTTGTAATAAGTCATATTTTTAATCTTCATAATGCAAACAACTTTTTATAGTCATATGTGCGGATTCATCCCCCCCACCTTAGAAGTGGGAGGCTGTAGTACAAGCCACTACATTAACGCTGTTTAAATTCTTATGTAAACAGTATTATTCTTCTACGATCGCGACGTAAAATTTAATAAAATTAGTAAAGTAGTACATCCATAGATATCTTCGCGCCAGTTCACTTATGGGATAGGCAGAGAAAAGTAAAGTAAAAGTAATGATAAAAGTAAAGCAGAAAAGTAAAGTAATGTTGTCGAGCATATAAACGCCAAAGACACATAAAACAACGACATAACAAAGTGACATAGCGCCTGTTATCCCCGAAGAGATAGGCAGAGGAGTGTAGCACAGTCCCACGTTTCACCACAAAAATATACCTATTCAGTCTCATGAGTACAAAATTAATATTAATAAAATGCTAAGCGGTACAACAAGCAACACTACTCATATTGCACTCATAAGACACTTTTAATGCAATGCATTGCAATGCAATACAATCAGTAGTCAGCGTTCGGAATACTTTATCAAACTGGCATAATATGTATATCAAGTTGACCTTGAACAGTGTAACATTATATCATAGAAAGGTAAACAAAATGGACCACCTCGTAATTCTGCCGACGCGAGGTGCAACATGACACCGACTGGAGCGCGCGTGTGCGAGCAGAATCGAGAGCGTCAGCACGACGGCCGGGGTATGCGCCGCGCATAGATTTTGTGATAGAAAGTTTAAATAAATTGTTATAATTTCGTCCACATCGCAATATGGAACAGGTGGTGAGGCCTATCGCCATACCTTTTTTTTTGTTTACGGGGTGGAAACTACAAAAGGTTCCCTGTACCCTGGGATAGATACTGGGTTATGTGGGTTTTTACAGCACTAAAACCCCCTCGGTGGCCTTTCTCAGCGCTAATTCCGGGATCTCCAGCGGAACGCACCGGGCCCCTCATAGCGCGACGTCCCTGCACCTTGTGTGCCGTGCGGTGTGTAACTAACACTCTTCTGCCTACCGTTTCGGAGATTACAAGCGTAATGTTACGTTCTTTTATAACAATTAAATTTACAATATGATATAATTTATGTAAAAACAAACGGTTCGTAGAATGAATATCATAAAAGTGTATTACGATTCACGATAAGCCTGCTAGGTATGTGCGTCGCACCCTAACGTGTTCAGTAGAAGCATTGCAGAACAGTAGTTACACTATATTCATAACCCGTTTGCATTTGTATATTCTAACTTAATTTCTCCTTAATTGTATAAGTAAATTAAAAAATTGACACTCGCGCCACCTGGTGGTAATAGTGCAACTATAGTTTGTAGACATCTGTTCGAAATTTAAATAAGATTAACTTAACTGCGCTAAGTGACATCCGTTTAGTCTAAATCGCCACATATTCCAAGTGTCAATCGATTTAGGGCCAGGTCCACTTTTTCATATATGTATACATACATAATATTTAAACTACTACTAGAAAATCTAAATTCCGAGCCACTTGCACGGAGTCCGGGAGTCCTGTTGCATGGCAATACGCTCACCATCTATTCCATAGTGGGACGTAAACGTAACTGGTGAAAGGTAGGAATGTTCTACACCCCTATGCCTACCTCTGCGGGGATAACACGCGTGATGTTACATTTTACATTATATTTAATACAAATACAGAATTGCGTAATAATTTGTTTCACCACTAAAAAGTTACGTAATAATATGTAGTTTATAGAGCGTATTGAAGCCTTATCCAGGGCTTACATTAATAAAATTTCAAGTCACATACATATATCCAGTTCTAACATTCACAATTAAATTATGTAATATATTTAATGATTATAATTTAATAATTTTGTATAAGAGAGAGAGAAAGATGCGTGTGTGTTCGAAATTTAAAACGTTTTAAACGCTTAGTAACCGAGCATATTGCAACGCACAAAATCACGTTGCACGCACGCACGCGAGCGATGCGGAGTGCGAATGTCACGGCACGAAAAAGGTAGCGAAGTCGTAAACAGGAAGTGACTATCAATCGCGAGTCCGAGAAATACGTGGTCGGTGATGCGCGAGCGCTGAACGAATTGTTGGAACACAAGATGTCGATGGACGCGAACATTGTTGAGTTTTGTCACATGAAGAGTTTACTCTTTTTAATAATAATAATAATATCTTTATTTTCTCTCAATATTCGTGTTATTACTAAATACTGTTAGATTATATTCTATGCTCGGGAGATTCTTAGTGAGGGACTGGTGCCTGAATTAGGTTCTACCAGTATCTCGGCAGCCAGTGCCAGACAACATTACAATGATATTATGGTATGATGCGACTAAATGATGGAAAATGTAAAATTACAGACTGGAATCATTAGTAACACGTCATTTTCATGGTCCTATATTACACATGCGAGTAGAACACAACTATTTATTAATACACGTGTTAGCTTGGAATCGATGCTAAGGCTTCGACGTCGGTATAAGTAGGTACCCCTGTGCTAAACAATCAGTTAATTCTTATTATTTTGTTTCGTGCGCAAATAAAAATGTGCATGTGAAAGTATTATTGTATCGAGTAAAAGGAAATGTGACTATAATATTGCCGTTAACGTTTGCCGAATAAAACGATATTAGTTGATCGTTTCGTAAAAAGAAACAGCTTGTATTACCTATTTGTGGAAAACTACATGATAGAAAAAAAACATCAACATATAAACCTATATTATAACGTAACATTCACGACTGTAATCCCCGAAGAGGTAGGCAGAAGAGTGTAGTACGCTACAACGTTTCTGTAGTTACGTTTACGTCCCACCGTGAATTAAATGGTGATCCTATTGCCAAATTCATTTATTATATTGCTATAAATATATTATAATTATTAATAGATATATCATTACGCCAGGTTCCTTGGATAGTAGGCAGAGAGGATTGGAAATATTATGTAATATAATATATGTGCTAAATAAATTACATTTACGTTGATTCTTCTTCGTTCGTCCGTGACTCTGTCACGTGACACGTGTCATTTACGTGACTTGACTTCCAACTCCATAGAGTTATATACAATGTTTAGCTATGTTCTCGTTGTTCCCAATCGTTCCCCCATTGCTGAGGATTGTGACCCCTTAGAGCTAGACGATCTGTCTCCAGCCAATCTGATCCATCGCCTGGTGCAACTGGCGCAGCGCTAACAGGCAACTCCTGACTCCGACAATGGCATTGTTGTCGATGCAGATGAATAGACACGATAATGTAATATTTACATTCACCTGATTTGGTATCCAGAAACGGAAGGAAGCCTTGAAACACCAAGTCGAATATTTCAGCGTTTATTTTTCATATCTAATGGTATTAAAACGACTTAGTAGGTAAACGAGGTCACCTAGATGTATATATACTAAATACTTACATATATGCAACATACCTATATAACTGATCCAAAATAACAAGAACTATTTGGTATCGTTTCAATATCCAGAGAAACTAAAGAATATTACATAAGTAATTATTGTAAGAATGAGCTCGACTCGATTTGAAACCTAACAAAAGCCTTCGATACTGAAAGGGATTGTAAAAGAATTAAAAATGAGGGAGCAGTTACTGGTTCACAGTTTTAATAGCATTTCTTAATGGCAGTCGCCTGTTATTTTTAATTAATGTACATTAAAAACTGGACTACTGAAACGTATTACTAAAGCTTGAAACCTTTCTTAGCAATCATGTTATCGAAAATAGTTCGATTTCTAGGTAAGTTAAATAGGTGCCTCTAAAGATTCGAATCATTCGTATCACACGTGCCCTAGCTTTGAAGTGTTATCATTAATTGTATTTGAATTAGATCAATACTTGCACCCACTGCAATAACAAATAAATTAAACATATAAAATTAGACTTTTGATGTAAAACTTCATTTTCGTCATTGTCATTGTGATCCGTTGACTAGTTGTGAAACATCGACCAGTTTTATAATTGGACACGTGTCTACTGTCAGAATGGGAACAGTTAGGACGGCAGTCTGTCACGCTGTCAAGTATGCATTGACAGATTTCACACTCCTTCGAGAATGTTATGGAAATTTCTGTGTGCAATGTTTCTCACGAGCACAACTTCACTGTTTAAGCGAGTGATATTTTAAACTCAAACAGGCATATAATTTTGCTATGAAAGAAATGCGCTAGTCATCATTTGAAGCTCGGACACTGCAAATGAGGGACTGAATTCTAAGGTACTAAACTATGGATTTTAAAGTATTTATAGTGATGTCTATACTATGTAAATTAAAGTAATTGGACCGATTTTTTTTTAATACATCGCCGAAAAAGAATAAACCAAATCAAATCAATCCTCGTCATTAATGAACATCAAAACAAATCAATACCGTCACCAAGTCATTCAACTTGACATACACCATAGGTTTCCCATTGAGCTAAGTCTAAAATGTGATTATTGCATTTTGCTTGTCAGTAACATTTTATACCGTGAGTTGTGTTAAATTTTATAAAGTTATCGAACTACAATTGTTAGCGAACGGAATAAGTAAACAAAAAACACAATGAATTACAGCGTGACAACCCTAAAAAGATTTGGAATGATAATGCCAACAATTTTCGTTTTTGTTAAAAATAACCGAATAAGCTCATATCGCTAATGGTCCGGGGGTGGTTACGTTCTGCGGGGGTTTCGTTCTGCGGGGGAGTTTAGTCGGGGTTATAAATCCACTTAAATCTAGGTTACAGCTCGGGTCAGGCACAAGTCTAGATCTACAAGCCATTAGATAAGTGGTGCAAGCCTTTGAATTATTATTATTGCCGTTTTAAGTGTGGAGACAACACCGAGATTGGAATATGCTGAATATTAAATGAAGCAACAGGAGTAGTACCGTCTTATTTAATAATATAAAGGTACACACAGAAGATGAGAAAAACTTAAAAGACAATATTCATAATATTTCATATAATATTGGGTTGTCTTTAAGCAAATTTTGACTTGATATACGTGAATGGAAGAAAGCAAACAATTATATAATAAAATCGAACAACAGAAACACCCCGAAGTAATGCCCGAAAAGGTAGGCAAGGAGTGTAATACACTCCCACGTTTTATCAGTTACAGACAACAGAAACTCCTCATTGTTACTGAATTTTGGGTTTGGTTGCAAATTGGGTTCAAAAATTTTCACATATCAATTTAGCATATTAATGAACTATATTTAGAATACTAACAGTGCCTGCACATTTTGGAAGACTTACACGATCACCGGTATGAATATAATAAAAACGATCAACCACCAACTTATCGTTATTGTTAAAAACTGTTTCCATTCTTTGCTTGAAACTTTGAAAGCATGATGAATAAATATCGTTGTGAGGAATGAATTCATCAAAATTTTTAACATTAAATGGATATGTTTGTTCTGTATATTTTTTAATTTTTATAATACAAGAGCGCTTTGAGTCATGAGTTCTGATAAATTAAACGATGCTTATCTAGCGTTGCGTGCAGAATTTGAAATGAGACGACCGGTTAATTTTGGAACAATGGAAAAAAAAACCTCCTTCAAATTGAGGTCCATTCCTCGGGTACTTAATCTGATGGTGCGATAATATCACAAAGTGTATGAATGTTACCGACGTGTAACAATAATTTTGGAACTGTTTTTAATAGTCCTGTACACTGTTGGTTTTGATATTGAAGTATAATAAATTTGTTTATAAACGAATTTAATTCAGATTGATTGTTTAGTGGTCACATTTGATCTTGTGGATGGTAGTCTATGGGATATATGACTATGAACAACCAATATCACTGTTTCTAGCCTGTGTACGTAACGGTTTTAAGGAATTTTTAATATCAAAAACAGATTCACTCCGAGGCTAATTTCAAAACTTGGCCATTTCTTTAAGATACCTTCCTCAGTGATCCATGTTCACTAAATATTTTTGATACACATCTTCTTTATCAGCGAAGAAATGAGGTCGAAGATCATAAAGGTTTAATATAATTTAGAGGACAGCTCATATAGTGTGTAAACGTATATATGTATATACATATGTGTCCAGGTTGTCCTATTACTTTAGAGCAGATACATAATATGTACATCAAATTCCCATAAACAATGTTAAAATGCTTTGGTCGTAATTGAACAGTTAATTTTAACAGGAAATTATTTATATTATATAGTTTTTTCCCTAACAATTTCAAGCGATGGCAAATAAAGCCGCAATGGACAACGATTATTCATTATTCACGGTGCGAGTGTGAAGCATGAATCTGTTACAGCACCAGTGGTCACGATCTCGCATGATTTACACAACATCAACACAAATCCATTTCACGGACCATTACGTTCTTAGAATGAAAACTTTACTCTTTGTCTACAATTCGTATACTTGACAAAACGTCCAATATAAACGTAATCAACGTTGAATAAAATGTGGCCAAAAATGTTACCTTGGTAAAAACCTGTAGTAATTACAAAAACATTCTTAACATTACAAGAAGTGAAATTTGTATATTTAATTTGTATAAAGGTAAAGATCTCGTTTAAGCTATAGAGTAGTAAATTTAAAAGCATTTAACAAAGTTATTAAATGAATTTATTAAACTATGTGCGTACAATGTTACGTAGCTTACTCGATCTTTATTATCTTTATTATTTTGTTTGCTAACACGACTTTATTAAAACATGTTTTGGTACAATGATTTCGATTGGCGTGTATTATAATCATCGGAATTCGTTTCATGTAATTGGTTTCAAAGCTCACGACTAGTTCACTGAACTTTACAGCAATGGGAAATTCAGATCAAAGTTTTATTTTAGTGCTTCCTGGTTCGTTCACCTCCGTTGACACATACTGTTAATCTTCCTTTGTCGCTTAATCGGCCTAATTGAAACCGTTGTAAAGGCCTAATGAATCGCTGCGTTGAATATTCATGTTTAGACCACAATCGGTTGTCGGCAGGGTTGTCAGATATTTATAAGCAAGTTTACTAGTTACTTTGCGTTTTTTAATCTTTAAATTTCATTCTGTAAATCAGCATGTACAAGTTTATGTTTTATTTTGTAAATCTGCATGTAAAAGTTTTAACAGTAAACAGCAACAGTTTTAACAGTAAAGTTTAGTAAATGTTACTGTTTTCCTGGGTTAAGGGCTGACGAAACGCTAGTAACATGGGAATTTCTCAATATTATAATCTTTTACTGATAATTAAGCAAAACAAAAGGACAGTGATTTTACTGTAACGTTATATAAACTGGGTAACCAGGCGTCGGCAGGCTGTTCTATTTCGCAGTATTTACTGTTCAGATTGTTATCGAAACAAACCATTACGTCCCCACGATTGTCAACCCTGATTGCTCCACAATATCACCACCGCTCCAACTCTGCTTGCAACATGCGCCGCAACACGTGCGTTTCGAGCCGAGATTATGCTCCAAGCAGCCAACAAAGCTTACAAACAAAACCAAAAATACGGTTTATGGTGATTGGGAGATGTAATCAATTTTGTGAATCTCATTTTCAGATGTGTGCAAACAGTCCCGCGAACTTTAGTAAAGCAAACTTTACGGAAAGTGATTTAGATTTGGATTTGTGAAGAACGATGGAACATTTATTTATTAACAATTGGCTTTGCTGTAGGTTTTGTATTTTTGCTGTAAACTTACTGCCTTAGTTTTTCAACTCTAATGCTTCTATAGGAAATGTGCTGTGTGTTGAAATTGGAAGTCATGACTACTGTAAATGTGTCTTGTTTTTTTATCTTAGATTTCAAATAATGAACAGAATTCCGAACAGTGTTTTCTGTATCGAAGCTGGCAGGTGCAGGGGGATGTCTGATAATTTTCTATAATTGTTTTAACCACTTCATGATTATTCCACCATTTGTGACATTCAAAATATGATTAAAAGTAAATTTACATTGAGACTAAAAAGCAAAATACTCGTAATTTTTTTTTGCAATAATTGTAAGAACACTTAAGGACGTGTAATCGAAAAGACATGAACAAGCTATGAATGCTGGTATACATAATAATATCATACAGATAAGCCCGCATCTTATTCTTCCTTTCAACAAAAATCTACCCTCTCTACATTCTCAAGTATCATATTACAAAATTCGCTTTTAATTAATACCCAGATGAAAGGAGCGCTCGACTCATTCATGATGAATTTACTTTTAGTTTTTTCGTTTGTCTCTCTATATAAACATTGGCATCAAATAGAGCTTTTTAACGAACAATCCAATCAGTATTACGTACAAGAGCTACGTTTATTAATTATGTGAAATTTATATATAAAGATTTTGTCCGAGATTTGTTTGTTTATACCTACTTAGCTAGATTTTTACTTTTACTTTTATGGAAACAGATGTTAAGATCTAGTGACTTTCACAACAACAAATACAAGTATAAGTAGCATGATCCAATTGACTAGCTACGATAACTTTTGGTGTCCAAAAACCAGAGTTTTCACCGAATCATCAAAAAGTGAGCGCCAGAAGCAAACTTTTTGCGTGAGACACCACACATGTTGGCATCGAATGATTTGAGGCTCACAGTATCCAAGAAGACGATGAATAACCCAATGAACAATTAGTTAATATAACGACGTTGTAATAGTGGATATTAAGAACACTCGAGTTTAGGTCTCGCAGTCGCTTGGCAACGAAGCGGAGTAGCTGATGGTAATGTGTTCGAGTTTAAAGTGCCACTTTCAATGCGTCTCGTATGAATAATCAACCACGACCCCCGCCTGCCCCACGGCCACTCGGCTCAAGTACAAAACACTTCACCTTGAATTTTTTTATATTTACACCCGACATAGATTATACACGTGCTTTGGTTGCACAACTCACAACAATTATCACTGTGTCACAGTATCAGACAGTATTAGTGTCTGGGATAGTTTTGTCATTAGCTGGGATAGTATTATCGATAGCAACATTTTGTTGTTTCCAGTTCATTCTAATTTTGATTCTCTATTGGTGCTTTATAGTATACGATACTACTTACGTAATCTAGCAGACTACCTACCCACGCGTATTTCGAACCCACAATAAATAGTTGGCTTTAATCTCGCAGCAGTTATTTATGAAATACACTTATAATATTGACTTGACAGTAATTAGACAGACTTCACCTGGTATAAAATTAAAGGTACAATTCAGAAATAAATAATATTAATGTATAAATACATGTATGTTAACACAGGGTTTTTTTGTCAGGGTATAGAAAATTGCCAAATGCAGGTCATTTTACATTATTTTCAAGACATAATATTAAACGTAACATAACGCCTGTAATCCCTGAAGAGTGAGGCAGAGGAGCGTAGTAGGTACAGTCCCACGGTTCACCAGTTACGGTTACGTTCCACTACGGAATAGATGGTGAGCCTATTGCCACACACCAG
>DWFO01005575.1:0-10438 GCA_018246595.1 Mimoniades nurscia nurscia
TCCATCGTGGGACTTAAAAGTAACTAGTGAAACGTGGGAATGTTCTACATGCCTCTGCCTACCTCTTCGGGGATTACAGGCGTGAAGTTACGTTACGTTACGTCAAGACTATAATATCTTTCTGCAAGTCACTTGCAATTGCGAAGCCACGAGTGATTTAGAACTTTATGGGCTGTAAGGAAAAACCTACTCGTTATAAGCGTCAGGATTGGGCGTCAGCATCCAGTTAGTGTACATGCGGACAGCGTGCTGCAGGCAGTCCACGTGGTGCAGGTGGCACGCCGTGGACAGCAGGTCCGCGCGCTGCTGCGCCCGGACCACGCTCTCGTTCGCCGCCACCTCCCACCCGAGTTCCTCCACTGCTGTTTTTAGTAGACGAAGAACGTAGCGCTGTGTAGATCAAAAAGTTATACGTATTTATATAATCAATATTTACTACTCTTTTCACACCGAAGTACTATATTTCGATAGAGTCCTTGGTGCTAAAACACCTAACACCTAGCCCTAAACAAAAAGTTGTTAAACTTCAAAATTTATAATCACGTCTACTCTTCTATTCGTTTCGGTTAGAAAGTTGTAGTTTCATGCAATAATTGTCTTAATATTTCAAATGAGTACTAGTGCTGCCATCTGTTGAATGACAACTATATTTAATTATTATGTATATTAAAACATACAAATTGTACATAAGATGACACAAGTAATAAAAGTATTTTTGATTTAGACGTCTTTTTATTAGAAATTGGACATGACGTAAGTTCACGCCTTTATTCACCGAAGCGGTAAGCAGAGGGCTGCAGTACACTCCCTCGTTTCACTAGTTACGTTTACGCCCCACTATTGACTAGGTGGTGAGCCATACACCGGTCACATATACAGACTCCGAGCCACTACTAGAAAATCTAAACGAGAAAATTTAGTAGTGCCAAACCCAGGAATCGAACCCAGGACTTCCCGTTCGGCAGTCGCACTTGCAACCAACACGACCAACTAGGCAGTAATTGGACATTTATTAATTTATGTCAACTTTACTGATACTCTATTGGCTATTGCGTTTTATTACAATTTGTTTCTATAGAATTTCAAACTGCAAGTAGCTGAATTTTGTAACATATTTATTAACTTGCTAGGTAGTAGTTGTAATACATACGAAATAAAGGAATATTCAGTGTTAAAAATTTTATGATATTAAAAGTTTACTTTCTTTCAAACATTTGGTTTATCTCAAAAGTAATTCAATTTTTCGATAATCTTAATCTCCGCGACTTTCACGGTCAATTTCAAAATACGTTTACTGTCTGGATTTTATATCAATATTATAAATGTAAAGGTAAAACTGTCTGTCTGGTTGTTTTTTGGCAGTAAAACTATGGAAACAATTCTGTTCAAATTCGATGTTAACGTGGCGTAAATCCTGGGATATTTAAAATCTCCCCCAATCTATGTATCGATTCTCAAAAAAGTGTGATGTGAAAGGTTTCATGGAAATTATTTAAGACTGCGCAGAAGGATCCTTGGAAAAAAAATAGTAAGTGAATAATCTATTCCGTCATATCATAAGCCGCTTACCTTTTATTACCGGAGTCAATCAAGCCAAGGTGACACCTACAATTATCCAGCTTGCTTGATGATAACGAATAGCAGAAATATTTATTTTAGCACACATTTATTTTTGTAACAACTAGCGCCATCTAGTACAAATAACGAGAACTTTCATTGAAATGCTTGTCACGTTATGACAAAACTGACCTTATATTCAAGGTAATAAGCGCCTTTCGATAACATGGTGTCGATATAACCCAATGCCATCAGCCCAGCTTTCCAAGGTACGTAGCTCTTCTCATGGGTCAAGTAACTGGTTATATCCAAAGCAGTTCTATAATCAAGGCGACCAGATAGAGCCAGGTTCATAGCATCGTCGATGATCTGAGCACGATTTATAGGATGAATCTCCTCAAATCGCGACGGGTCGTTTAATATTTTGATCAGCATATTCCAATTACGCTGGTCATAATTTATACGATAAAATCCTGTAAAGAAAAATAATTCATGGCACACTGTTGGGAATTTAAAAGTTAATTAGTCTCAGACTTTTTGACCAAGTTTAATATATTACCGTAAGTTACATAGTACATCTTGGATATTGAAATCCATTTCCGTACCGCGGACAATTTAAACTAATTTCAACCGTGCGAAAACAAGCGAGTAATCCTATTTCGAGGGAATAATTAAATAAAGAACATGAGCTAACAGAGATCATAAACCAAAGGTACGTGTAACTAATTTGTGACTAACATCGGCAAGGAATTTAATACTGGTATAAATTCTTTTTATAGTTATTGGAAACACATTGGACACGTTGTTAGTCCACAACAATTTACGCAAACATCGATCATCAATCAATAAATATCAATATATTCTGATGAGTATCCATACATCTCACCTGTTTGTTGTATATTGGCAATGAACCATTCGTCTTTTTCGACGGTTATATTGTTCACAGTGATCGATTTGTCCCCACGTAACCACAACTTGGGTCGAGTGGATTCAAAGTCTCTCTCGGACTCCGTGGTATACGACACGGGGATCCACCACAGCGGAGGTTTTTGTTCGTCTATGGTGTTATTGATCAACACAAACCGTTCCTGGAATATTTGAAATTTTGTTTATGTTTTTATATTGTCAGTCCAGGTCTCCTAGAGGTCCTGTTCACGTTATTTACAGTAAAATAGCTTTTACTTTACTTTACTTTGAATGTAATGTACATGTTATTCGTGCACAAAGTTCACTTAAAAAAACAATAATTTATGAATCTTGTATGTTCTGTTTACTGTTATCTTATAATCCGGAAAAAAAGGATAATTTAATTAAAAATTCTGAATTTTCAATAAGTAACTTGCCCTCTGACCTGTCTAAACGTAATGGTACCACTATCGTAATCCCTATTTATGTTCAGAACCGGAAACCCAGTCTGCAGAGTCCAGGAATCCATCACAACACCGACATCAGCATCAAACGCTCCCTTGGCTCTCGCGGAGTTCGTCAAGGCACTCCATAAGTCCCTCTGCTCAGCGTCGCCGTACTTCTTGGCATTCAGGTAATCAGTAATGCCGGAGTTGAAGACTTCATCGGTTAGGAAATGGTTCATCATTCTGAGAATAGCAGAACCTAAAATATGGGAGTTTACACACGTGACATTCATTTACTATCACCGACCTACAACGTAGTATTTCCGTTACTGCATCCTGAGAAATTATATTGATCCTATTTTCTTTAAAGACAGACAAGATAGTAACGTTAAAGGTACGTCAGCTTTACTGGAAGGATTTGGCAAAAAATATTTGCGATATGATGATGACGTACAGTCGCTAACATTGATTATATCCATTACCTTTCCCGTATGATATCTTGTCGAAAATAGCTCCGATTTCTTCTGGATTACCAACTTCTACGGAGATTTGATGTGAAGAAGTGAGAGCATCTAATTTGAAAACACTTTGGACCTCGTTCAGTACAAACACTTCCATTAACTTCCAGCTTTTCTCCACCTGAAATGATAATAGAGTTCCACGATTTCTGTGAAAATTGTATAGCAATGTATGCGTACTTGACGCTGTGGTCAACTTCAATTACGACTAAGAATGTACAGACGTATTTTCAGAAGATAATAGGATATTTTGACTTAGCACTTCAAGATGATAAGCTATAATGACACCTACATAATCCGCGAAGCAGATGTCAATTCAGGCTTAAAAGCTCTTGAGATTAGAAAAACTATGCAGTCAGTAAGAAACAGAGCCATAAATAAAAATACTAACAGCGTCCACGGCGACGTACTCGACATAGCTCGCAAAGCCTTCGTTAAGCCAAATGTCGGACCACCACGCCGGGGTCACGAGGTTGCCGAACCACTGGTGAGCTATTTCGTGCGCCACCACCGACGCCACCCGAGCCTTGGCTGTAGTGGGCGACACTCCTTGGTCGTACAGCATTGCGATCTCTCTACAAGAAGTACAACATTCATAATAAAAAAATACGTTTAATTTCGTATATCACTATAATCCAATTTCCAGCCGAAAACGAAATCGTAATCGAATATTCGGAGCTTATTCTAATTTCAGCTGTTCGAAAAAACGGTGTGACAGTACTTTCGGTATTCCCCTTCTATTTGATTCTTTAATATGAAATATATGTATATATATAATATATTTACATATAAAATATATGTATATACATACATATAAAATATATGTATATACATACATATAAAATATATGTATATACATACATATATAATATATAATTATGTATATGTGAAATGGGGGAATGTACTACATTCCTCTGCCTACCTCTTCGGGGATTACAGGGACGATGTTACGTTTATTTTTTTATGTCCGAAGATTATGCATTGTCAAATAATATGGAAACAACACTAAAATATTGCTCAATAAAGGTCAAATACAATCAACATGCCAATTACTATCATACACCTTAATTCTAAAGAACCAAAAGTAGTAGTACCTACTGACAAAAAGAAACGAATAAATTTAAAAAAAGAATGATAGATTTGAACATAAAAAATCTAAGCAACGTTTCTGGAATGATGTGCGCTTATATAAATTATATATCGAATTACGTACGTTTATTTGAACGATAACGTCGAACACGGATCGCGCGCGACTAATCGGTAAACCACATTTACACAGCGTCCCCCCGACCTTGGATTCCCAAGGGGGTGTGAAGACAAATTGCGTATGCCCACGCCAATTATGCAGAAATGATAGATGATACTCTCCGCTTAATGAAGCGTCATATTGAGTTAGGGCGATAGTACACTTATTAAGCGTGGAGGAGATTTCTTATCTGTACTCTTATGTATTTCAATTATATCATCATAAGATACCTCCATATATTGTAACTTGTAAGTGTATTGTATTGTAATATATAAGTATATTGTAATTTATAAGTAGGTATATCGTAACTTATAAGTATTGTAAACTGTTTTTGTACATTTTTGGGCACAACGTACTATGAAGCCGGCCGTCAACACTAAGTTGTTACACATAGTTAACAGATTATTTCTAATATGTACCAGTGTTTTGACTAATATCGTTATCCTTTTTTTTTCTTAAGTTTTTTTCTAACCACTGACGCTAATCACTAAGCGGAAACTTGGATAACGATTGCACAAAAATAATTCGACAATCTTGGAAAACGCTACTTTTTGCAAATTCTCATAACAATAATGTTTCATAGTGTATAGTAGCTAAACTACAGTACATACCTACATAATATGTATCAAGCGTGTTAAATGACCCCAGGAAATATACATCGCTGGTTACAAATTAAGTTTTCGCGCCCTATCTCTTTTAAAATAAATGTTACTCGTAGTTGTTCATCTGTTTCCCTTCCAACTATTTATTTATTGAGACATACATTGTACTAGAGAGTTCCGAGGAACGGTATACAATATCACGTTTTAATATATATACGATCACATTTCCATATTTTTTTCTTTAAGATGTACATGTACATATGTATAAACTGAAATTAACAGTAGCTTGACATCGGTATAAGGATTCAGTGCCAGATGATAAGTATATCGAGCAACATTATTGTAATTGTAATCATAAATGGCAAAAATAGATTAAAACTTACCTGAATGTAAGCAACCCCCAGTTTTCCATAGCGCCAGCCTTGAAATCAGGCAGAGCGATCATATCAATTTTCGGCAATGGAAATTCTATTTTGTAGTAATCTTCTAGAAACTTCAGTATCTTCGGGCCTATATCTAGAGCATAGGCGGCCGATGGCAAGGCCTCCTTTCGAGCCCATACGGCAAAGTTCTTGTCACTCATGTTACCAAAGTCTGTCACAGCGAACGCCACTAAGTAAGTCGACATTGGCAGAGATTCCGCGTAGTGGTCCCATTCGTAATCTTTTAACGTGGCACTGGAAACAGAATTCTAGAAAGGTAGCTTGCTGCATGCAAAAGTAAATGTAGACAATTCGAAACATTTTAGAATGGTGGTTTGGTTTATTTAAACATAACAAATAATCATGGGTCTGTCTTAAGTTATTTGATCGTCATAATCAACTCATTGCTCCATTATTACAAATCGTCCCCAAGTATAAAAAAGTAGGGCCATGGTGAACTAACAGGCCTATATGGGTAAGCAAAGTTGACGTGGGTCAAAGAACATTGAGAACTCTTAAATTTTGTGTCTCACCGCAATGTTTTTACCGATAAATTTGATACTAGTATTTCATAAATCTAATTTGTACATGTACGTATTATTATTAACAACGTCAGAATAAAAATTTCATTTGCAATTATATTATTTGGATATGCGAATTAGCGCCTGATAGATAAAAATTACAATGAGTTCTTAACGTTTTCTGGCGTTGCAAACTGTACTAGATATTCGGTATTATTACTGACGCTGGATATTACTGTCGCCTGATGTTATGAGTGAACTATGTATATAGGATCACCGGAAAATGACGTGGTATGACCCTAAATCCCTAAGATTGTGTTTAGTTAGTAATGATATTCCTATAGTAGACTAGCTAACTAATAACTAGAAAACCTCCATTAACTATTTTTCCAGTCCAAAAATAAACAGGTTTGAATGTACCTACGTTATGCAAGAAATACTCATAAGCGACATCGTTTTAGCTTCTAACCCGTAAAGTGATAGTCATCAGCTATACTTTTGCTTAGTATAAGTATTAACTAGTATTTACTAGAAAAACGAACATACTGCTTCTCTTTTCCAATGATGTTCATATTGGACACGGAGCTCATGTTGGCTGGGCGGGCGATGCTGATCGTAAACTTGGCTTTCAGCGCTGGTTCGTCGAAGCAGGGGAACGCTCTGCGGGCATCAGTCGCTTGGAACTGCGTTACGGCTATCCATCTATAAGAACAATACAACTACAGCGCGAGAACAAATGACCCCACCATAAAGACCTCATGTTATCAAAAGTTGTCTATTAGCTAGTCGATAAAATGAATGAAGATTAGTGCAAACATTGTTGATTTATTTATATAATCCTAACAAACAGTCACGTTATTTCAACCTCGGGACGGTCTCACTTATAAGTTACTCGTACGTGGAAGGGAATAAAACAAAATCTACATAATATATCATATAGGGTGCTTGATTACATCTTACTCTTTCGAGCGGGCAACGTACGCGTAAAGTTTTTCATCCCTACTAATATTATTAATGTGAATGTAAGTTTGTTTGTTACACTTTTACGTGAAAACTACTTGACCGATCATCATAAACCTTTGTACACATATTTTTGGAGGTATTAGAAGTACCATACAATACTTTTTAAGAAAAAAAATCACTTTTTACAAAAAATAAAAAAATATTTGTCAAAAAATCTCAAAACCTTACTTCTTCAACGCGACCTAGCATTCCGGTAATGAAGATTAAAATAGGTATCCACGCGAGCGAAGCCACGGGCACAGCTAGTTGTAAATAAAACTATGTAGCTAGTTGAAATGAGCGGAAAACATTTTATTGTTCATCAGTCCGCAGCGCTCCAGCGTTTGGAATGAAAAAGGAAATAACATGCCTCCCCATTTCCGGCATCTGAATTGAAAATCTTTAGAAAACGCGCAACCACAATGAACGCTACTGGGAACATGACATATAGTTCACACACGTTCACTTGATAATATGTAGCATTTAGAACTGTGAGAAAATGAAAAAATCTAAATTAATTTCAAATATTCGAAGACTATTATTGTTATTTATATATTACATTTTTAAATTAGTTTCGCCTTAATATTGTGCTTGGTTCTATTTTAGCGACTTCAGCCTGCCTCGTTGGTCGTGTCCGTTGCAAGTGCGACTGCCGGACGGGAGGTCCTGGGTTCGATTCCCACGTCGACCACTGCTAAATTCTCTAATTTAGAATTTGTAGTAGTGGCTCGGAGTCTGGAAATGCGCCCGGTGTGTGGAAATAGGCTCACCATTTATTCCATAGTGGGACGTAAAAGTAACTGGTGGAACGTGGGAATGTTCTACATTCCTCTGCCTACCTCTTCGGGGATTACAGGCGAGATCGGGATTACTGTTACAGTATCATTGACTATTTTGATATTTACCTACTCGTACACATGCCCAAAAACTGTTTCATTAATTATTTACTTAACTTTTCTTTAATTTATAGCAATTGAGTGGTAGAAATAGGTCCAAAATATACCATGGGGTTGTACTGCATTTTTTTTAATAATCCAAATTTAAAATAACGCTCTTAAAAACTTGGTAAAATGTTTGAAAAATCAAAATCTCTTAATATAATAGTACGCTAATGAGCGGAGAGACACTAGGTATACATATATTAATAATCAACTCTAAATGGAAAATCGTACGATATCGTGAAAAGCATTTCAGAAATCCTTAAAACAATCCAGTTATAAAACACATTCCCGTTATTAAATTATCTATTCCCTTTAAAACTTTAAATTTTTGTAGACCCATTTTGTAGAATCACTAATTACTTACCCACAGGTCCTCATTATAAACAAATCATCACAATGTGGTTGACAAAAATGACAAACGCAATAGTTACATAATTAATGACCGTTCCATTGTTTATACTTCTATTACATATATCGGGTCACGCAAATTTTATGTAAGTATCTAATGAAAATCTAACAAGTATTTGTTCATTTGAACCTGAATTTTGCAGTGCTCATCGACCAACCACACTGAACTATAATTAATTGAAACAACTATAATTAATTGAAGAACCTCAACATTACCAATCATGTCACGCGTCTTTTTGATGGGTCTTTTTTCAGAATGAGCAGAGTTTAATAGTTTGCCAAAGTTTGCTGCGCTAATGTACGTGTTGGCAGATTTAGAGAATTATGTCTAAATTAATTCACATGAACGAAAAAAATATATATATATTCATCTTCAATATAGTCTATACAATTCGTGAAAATATCATCGGGATAGTAATTACAACGTTTGTATTCATCGCGCTTGTTTATAGGTCTTAAGTATAGATCGTTAAACCATGCACAGCGTATCAAACAGATTTTGCTTGACCTCCATCGAGACTAATGTACTACTATTCATTACCTATTGTCAATAGTAAGTTCCTGATGTTGCTTTTACTCTCTGAATCGTTCCTTGAATTTTGTTTCACACTGTTATCGCTATTTCTATCCAATAACCGATATTTTCCAGTGGTGTATCTTTCTATCTTCGCTTCACAGCTGTTCATCTCTTATTATTTAATTTTTAGCGTTTTGGAGATTTGAAACGTTTCACTTAGCCTATTAACATAATATCTGACACAAATCCAGACACCGAGCCATTTCTAGAAATTTAAACAAGAAAATCTGACATGTTCTAAGTTAGAAAAATTCAAAAGTACCCAACTCGGGATTTGAACCAATGGCCTCTCGATTAGCAGTCACGCTTGTAACCATGCCACAAACCAGACAGTTTAAGACACAAAATGTCGTTTAAGTCAACGATAGATCTATATCGAAATATAAAAACAAAAATATAATACACATTAGGAAGTCTAAGAAGCGAAAGAATCAATATTCAGATTTAAATCCAGTTATACCGAAGAACAAAAGAGCTCATATAAATATATAGGTAATGTAAGGAAAGATGGAAAGATGAAAAGAAGAAAAGACCCTCTATGAAGAGCCCACTTAGACAGTTGCAGCCCTCTTACGCACGCAGTATTTGTCGCATCCGGAAAGGGTTCAGAGTTGACGGCCACCTATCTTGAGACTAGAACTTTTTTTATTTTTTCAATAGTCGTAGGCTCGGATGTAATATTCACTCGATACATATTTATATTTAGGAATCACACGTCAAAACCAAATTATCGCTTATTGTCTTGACCTTTAATCCCATCAAAACAAAATTGAAAATTTATTAGGTATTACTTATCTCTTGAAATCGGATTAGCTGCTTTTATAAAGTATCTGTGCATTTAGATTATTGTGTTTATGTTTTGAAACACGAATATTAAAATATAAGTGTTCCTTATATTTATTACTATTATTATAAACACACATTCAACCCTTTTTAATCTCAGCCTTGATCTTCGTTAAACTAACGCACGCTGTTCCACTAATGCGCACGCATTCCGTTGATTCAAGACTGATTAATGACTGGAGTATCTTTTTTTATTTCTATGGGTTACGAGTGTTTCTTTAAAACAAGTACTAACGCGGTGATATGAACCATTCCCAGCTAAGTTTTATTATGAGATCAGAGAATACTTTTAACGACCGGAACGAAGCCAAAGATATTTACAAACGTAAGAAACTCACGGTTACATAGGTACATGGTCAAATTTGTTTGAAAATTTATAAAAAAAAGTAACTTCACGCCTGTAATCCCCGAAGAGGTAGGCAGAGGAATGTAGAACATTCCCACGTTTC
>DWFO01005576.1:0-10437 GCA_018246595.1 Mimoniades nurscia nurscia
ATCGTGGGACTTAAAAGTAACTGGTGAAACGTGGGAATGTTCTACATTCCTCTGCCTACCTCTTCGGGGATTACAAGGCGTGAAGTTACTCTACTCTCTATATTAATTTTTCTCTTTTACCAATAGTATCTCAAAACCTGAGACATGTGGGTAGCCTTTAAAACACTAATTGTGGCAACAGAAAAACATATTGACAATTTGTCTATTAGTATACAAGAGACATGCCTACTTATGCTTATTTTTGGGTAGATTCTTATAGCGACCATTTTTTAACCGACTTCTAAAAGGAGGAGGTACTCAATTCGTCTGTATTTTTTTTATGCTGGTTACGTCATAACTCAAATGTGCGAACCGATTTCGATGATTTTCTTTACTTGAAAAGTGGTACCTACTTACCGTTTAGTCCCATTTAAATATGGTCTAGTTCTGGCTACGGCATCCAGCCATCCAAGCAATTACCAGGAATTTCAAGCTAGAAAACTCAATAGTAATCGAATCGGGAATCGAATACAGCAACTCCCACTCAACAATTTTACTTGCACCCACTCGACCAACGAGGCCGTCGTATTTATAAATGATTGTGTGACCATATATATAATTAGACGTAAACAAGATTTTTATAATAAATCAAAGCTGATGACGGGCTTTACAAGTAACTCAATCTTCACCTTGAAGAATAACTAAAAACTTAATTATTAAAGAGACGGGAACATTTTTTTAAAATAACGATGTTGCACGGTTATCATAATCAGTTACTACCGTAACACCATAACTGATAGCCCTGTCAAATCATAACACATTAGCACAGCGGTTCTCAACCTCCACACACTGTACATACACTAGTTACTTCTCGTGAGCGATTTGAAATATTCATGATTTGAAATTAATTATATGATTAACTTATTATATCTCATAAATATAATAACTGATAGGCCCTTATTTATTGTCCTTTCTCGACCAAGTAGGTCAAGGTATGAATGTGGAAGAAGCTTGGCAGGTGTATAAGAATAGAGATAATTGGCACATGGTACTCTCAGGCTACTTCGTAAGGAACGTGTCGTGATAGTAAGTATAATAATAATGAATGTCCTCAGACGGCTGAAGATTGAACGTCGCCGCCTTGTAATATTTCGTTGTTTTGTTGCAATCGCGTGATGCCGACCGCGTGCGAATCTTCGCACGCACAATTACGCAACTAGCACGCATCCTTTACCCTCCGCTTGAATGATAGCTATGGTGTGTATTTATTTTTCTATTAATAGGATGGTTACGCGCGTGCTTTTTCTTTTCAATCTACTATATATAATTGATGAATTAAAGAATATTTGAGTTTAATATACAACCTCGTTGGTCGTGTTCGTTGCAAGTGCGACTGCCGAACGGGAGGTCCTGGGTTCGATTCCCGGATCGGACACTACAAAAATTTTCTAATTTAGATTGTCTTGTCGGAGTCTGGACATGTGCCCGTTGTATGGCAATAGGCTCACCATCGTTGGACTTAAAAGTAACTGGTGAAGCGTGGGAATGTTCTACATTCCTCTGCCTACCTCTTCGGGGATTACAGGCGTGATGTTACTTTAGTATACAATCTTATTCATATTTTAAAGAAAATTGACAGAATAAAATTGTCACAAGATATTATTATTATGTATTCGAATGTAATTAGTTGCAAAAACATTATACTTATAAATAATCTCAAGACTGGACACATGACACTGGATACAAATATAAACAAAAAGCTTATGTTCACATTGATAGATCATAAAACAAGCCACGAATAAAGAATGTTATTATTGAAAAGAAATAAAGAATGTTATTATTATTATTATTATAAAATTCCCAGTAGCACCAGTACGTGACCGTCTACTTAGATGTAGGTACGGAATTCTCAGAGCTCACCGATTTAACAAAACTCTTGTTTGTCATCTGCTTTGTCACATTCGTCAGAGATGGAATTTCGGTGGCTATAAAATGTGTGTGCCGTGTGTGCTGCGCTCCAGAAACGGTCTGGAGGTCTGACGAGTTAACTGGTTGTGTAAACCGTCGCTGGTTCACTCGAACCAAACGAGATCTTTCATAACAAACAACACCTTGACAGGAGCGTTTATTTTTCATTTGTGGATATTTAGTGAATGTTGCTACGATATATATAAACTAGGTGTACATCTTGCACTATAAAACTCTTCGTTTGTATGAAATTGTATTAAAATAAAAACATAACTTCACGCCTGTAGCCCCGAAGAGGTAGGCGGAGAAATGCAGACCACTCCCACGTTTCACCGGTTACGTTTACCGTTTACGTCCCACTATGGAATAGGTGGTGAGCCTATTGCCATATATCGGGCACATATCCAGACTCCGAACCACTACTAGAAAATCTAAATTAGAAAATTTTGTAGTGTTCGACTTGGGAATCGAACCCGGGACCTCCCGATCGGCAGTCGCACTTGCAACAAACACGACCAATGAGGCAGTACATTATATATTCGTATAGCCGGTGTTAACACCATTCTCGTCTTCGCTAGATGGCGTACGTGGTCTGCAGACGACGTCACGTGACGTGTGGCAGTGCGTCCGGTAACCGTGCCAGGAGCCTTCTTGGTTACACTACGCCCAGTCAATGACACTTTCGAACCGAACCCCGCGGAGCAGAGACGTATTAGCAAGTAGTTATTTTTAATAAAGTGTATCCAATAGTATTACTTTACACTTGTCGTAATAATAATATCTCGGAACAACTCACACACTGTAATGTGATCGCAAACTAGATTGAGCTTACTCAATGGTTGACTGATAAATGTGTTCTGAAATGTATACATGTAATAATTTATAAATGTATACATGTATACATTTCAGAACACCATATTATATAGATAATTCTATACCCATAGTATAACTTCTCGGGCTTGTCACACTAAAATTTGTTTTAGGTGAGCATCAAAATCATAACACCTAGCTTAACACTCAAGGTCACTAACCACTGGCCCGACAGGTTCAATGAATATCGATATACCATTCGATATTGAGGTGTAATGTATAATTATTGTTTTTGATAAAAATCTTTTGTTCCTGTAGCTCAAGACCAGAATAGGAGCTGGTATTGTCTAACTGTCATAAGAGTCGACTAAAAGGAAACTTCAAGAATCTCGGGCTGCTACAATAGGAGCTCGAACCGCTCAACCAGCGATTTCCGCTATCGAAACCAAAAAAATTTAAACCTTTCCGAGGGTTTGAAAATTGACATAACAGTGGGCAAGATACTAGTAACAGTTGAGGAAAAAAAAACAAAACCGTACGCCATGGAAAATTCTAGAAACACGTCATGTAATAAATAGCATTTGCTCAGAAAAAGACAATTGATCACCGAAGTGCTAATTGTTTTATGTTATGAAATAGAAGAAAAATATTTTTAACGTGTCAGTGTGAATTCTGGTAACCGGTATTCTGACGGTTCAACACTAAATCTGTTTGTCTGAAGCATGACAATATACATATAATCATATAAAAAAACGTAGTATCACGCCTGTAATCCCCGAAGAAGTAGGCAGAGGAATATAGAACTCTCCCACGTTTCACCAGTTACGCTTACGTTCCACTATGGAATAGGTGGTGAGCCTTCACCGGGCACATGTCCAGGCAAGGAACTACTAGTAGACAATCTAAATTAGTAAATTTAGTAGTGCCCGACCCTGGGAATCGAACCCAGGACCTCCCGTTCGGCAGTCGCACTTGCAACCAACTCGACTAACGAGGCTGTCGAATTATTTAATTGTTTTATTAATTATAATTTTATTTTTACAACGAAATAGTGTGTTCATTAATTTACAGATTTCGGTAACAGAATATGTTACAAAATAGTGTACCTACAGGGATCAAAACAAGTGTAATACACGTGACATAACATAACACATTTGAAGGTGAGTTAATCGTGTGATGCTGGTAAATTTTCTTTAGTCCGGTTTTTTCCGGCGAATATTTGTATTGCATTTAAAAACAAACGCCAATGGCACAGGATTGCAAATTGCCGTATATTATCACTCGCGAACTTATGTTCCCGTTTCATTGATGGACGTCGTCGGCTTAGAATACAAAATAACTAAATATAACTTGAGATAAAAATACGCACATAAAGATAAAATCATTCGCACTGTTTGATGTTTTTAGAATGTTATAGCTACATATATAATAATTTACCTTTATTATTAATAGGAGAATGTTAGGCACATAAAACATTTTTACAATCCAATATTTTCTAGATAGTACAGTTATGTCATCAACTGTGTATTACAGTTTCTGGTACTATTAATAATACATAGAATATGAGACTGTGTAGACACTTGAAAAGCACCTGGCATCGGATTATCACTATTCTATGCGAGTCTCCTCTCCAAAGAAGTATTAAGGTCTATCGTGCTGGTGACGTATTAATTAGGACACTTATGTAACATCACGCCTGTAATCCCCGAAGAGGTAGGCAGAGGAATGTAGACCATTCCCACGTTTCATCAGTTACCTTTACGTCCCACTATGAAATAGGTGGTGAGCCTAATGCCATACACCGGGCACATATCCAGACTGGCCATTAGTAGAAAAACTAAATTAGAAAAATCGATTACTGCCCGACCAGGGATTTGAACCCAGGACCTCCTGATCGGCAACCGTACATGCAACCAACACGACCAACGAGACAGTCAAATTTAAAATACTTTTAGACAAAATTATGAAGTAATATGTACATACATAGAATATGCACCGCAGTAGGTACTGTTGCTAATTATAAGTGACTACCTCCTTACTCGAATGGTTGTAAGTGCAGCTGCTGATTGAGACGTCCTGGGTTCGAATTCCCCGAGGTCCGGTACCATTGAATTTTTCTAAATTCGAACCTAGCGTAGATTGTCTAGTTAAAATTCCCAGTAGTCGCTCGGAGCCCTGAATTGCGTCCAGTGTATAGCAATAGACACACCACCTATTTCGTAGTGGGACGTAACCCTTACTGTTGAAAAATGAGAGTGTACTACACTTTTCGACCCACCTCTTCGGAGATTACAGGTATGATGTTACATTATGATTTATACTATCATTGTCAATTGCCAATACGTTTTTATATTATTGATTCGTCAGTAACAATAACATATCCGGTTCATTAAATGCCTTATCTCTGTCAATTAACCCATTAACCCATAACATAGTTCACTGGTTTTTTTAGAACATTGTTATCAACGAATTTTTATTTCCCATTTAACATGATTTATTTTTGAATTCACATTTTTAAAGTGTTTCGTCGACGTTGTGATAAATAGATGGTTAAAATAATTTATGTTAATGTGTGTTATGAAATTCTTGCCTGTTTACGTTTAAACAATATTCTAAAGAAGTAGCAGAATTCAATATGATTTTTCTTATTTATTTACGCCCATACACCCATATTTAATGACGCAGAAACATTCGGTGAATCAAAATTATATGTACATATATTGTCAGGCGTGTTTTTATTCAATGGCCTGACCGTTCATGCTTGATGGCTTACCAGTTTTTGTCAACAGTTAAACTCCTTAAAAGATCTCCATTTTCAAGTTAGTGAGGAGGTAAAGAAATCTACCAACAGGGATTAATACTTAGCAGCAGAAATTGGCGAAACTGGCCCCGTTTGGGTCAGAGCTACCCACATGTAGGGGTGTGTACTAGTAAATAAAACATTTACTTACGAGTAACATTTTTAACTCCGTGATGATAGAGCACAGAAACGTATAGATTCAGAACAGAAGTTCGCTGGCCCTTTGTTTCAATGGTTAGATTATGGATTGATATTTATCAATACATTTGTATCCACATGTACTTATACGTACATTAACAGACATCTGGTTACCATAGCACATACTGCTTTGGAAACCGATAAGCATACGCGTTGTCTCAATATAATAATATTAACATTGTTAATGTTTTTATTGCCTACCTGTTCGGGGAATACAGGCGTGATGTTACGTTTGGTGTGTTTATAAAAAAAAAGTAAAAAAAAATGTAACATCACGCCCGTAATCCCGGAGGAGGTAGACAGAGGAGTGTAGAACACTCCCGCGTTTCACCAGTTACTTTTAAGTCCCACGGTGGTGTGCCTATTGCCATATACCGGGCACTTATCCAGACTCCGAGCCACTACTACGAAATCTTAATTAGAAAATTTAGTAGTGCCCGACCCGGAATCGAACGCAGGACCTGTCGTTCGGCAGTCGTACTCGCAACCAACACGACCAACAGGCAGTCAAATGATGTGTTTATATTATATAATTATATTATTGTGTTTTCCGGAAATCGAATCCGATACTTTTCGCACGACAGATCCGCATGTTGACTGTTATGCGAAATGGGTTGCCATAAAAGGGAAATCACCCGATGTTTTTGCCACACGATCTTATAATAGATGTTGGCAATGACCTACCACGATTAGCGCTGATGAGACAAGTCATCTGAGAGTCACCAACCACTTTCACATACAGGTTTCTTTACAGCTACTGTGGAAATAATAAATTTACATTCAAAGCACCCACTGGCTCTTCTTAATTTAAAATCTAATAACGTTATTTAACATGAGGTAGTTATACATACAGATACATGCACCAAATGAACGTAGATTATTATCATTCGTCATCGCTATACAAGGGTTGTGAGAAGAATACTTGCGGAAATACTCTCAACGCTGGTAATAAGAACAACGGCGCGGTATTAGTCCACTGTTGAGCAGATGAGATAGCTTATCTTGTCTCAATATACATAAACCAACAGACAAAATCAACGTAAACTAGCTGGCAGTGGTTGGAAACGAAGAGTTGCAGATCGAGATTTGTAAAGGAATCCAACAAAATGACGGGAACCGCGTGAGGGTTCGTATCAACTCACCGAATAATTTTCGCTTAACGTATGCTAATAATATGCTTAAAATGTATAAGAACAGGAAATGTTGTTCAGCAACAGATGTAGATGCAACTACTGTTGTGATATATTGTAACAAGATCAAGATCAATTCCAATAATTCGGGCTTGTTTAAACGAGTTACGTTTGCAATACCTTGATTTGATTGCGTATTTGGAATTAAGGAAACGAGAAAAATAAAAAATATCTATTCTCATAAAGGCTGACGTCCGGTCGTAAATTACTATTGATATCTGGATTATATATTACAAATTGATGCAGACGTAATGTTACGTTACCTTATAAATGATCTTGTAATAGTTAATAATTCTAAGAGGCAACAAAAAAAGCTTCTATTTTTTTATCCGACCCTGCGCATCTCGGATCACGCATTGTATATCTATACAACGCGAATACTGATAGACCCAGGTCTCGAAGGAGGCCAAGAGTCACTTATCTTGATCAAATCAGCCAGATACTGCCTGATGGGAAAGTTCCAAGTCACTGAAACCAGCGTGCATGTATGAAGAGAGTGATGAATGTAGAAAAAGCGCGGCAGGCCTAGAATCACTGTTCCGCACAAGTCTATTCGAGACTACAATATGAATACAATCAGTGATGGTCACAATGAAACATATTTGCCGTTAATCTAGTTCGAGTTTTGTCATATAAATGTATCGAGACATTTTAAACGCTATACATGTTCATTTTTAACATAACTGTTACAGAATAAATATTTATTTGTAATTATTTTAAAATTAAATATTTATAGATGATCGTTACCTTAAGGTAGCTAAATGTTAAATGTTAATGTTACTTCTTGTAGTACAAGTTCTATCCAATGTTTCTTCGGGTAGAGTTATTTATGAGCAATGTTAATACCCGTATTTGTGTCATGTAAATTTGTCATGGTGACGTCGAATATTAGTTAGGTAAAACAAATCGCGCGTGTAATATGTATTATAAATAAGATTGATATAGTGTATAAAACATATTAGCGTAACCTTCATAAAACCACATAATGAATTCTTTAAGTTCCTGAATAGTTACCTTAGGAATTAATGAGGAGAAACAGCTAAAACAGTTTCAAATCAGTGGTGAAAGAACAAGAGGCTGAAATTGGTATATCCTTAACTCATACATCAACTAGAATGAAGCCTTTTACTCGTATATACATACATAGCGATATTTTCAGGCGCCACACTCTCTGCTCGACCCGAGCTAATCGCAACAAGGGAATCTTAAAAAGTAAAATAATCGAATCTTTGATACAGGAGTGCACCATTTGAAACTGTCGTACAAATGTAATTCTTAATATCTTGTAATGTGGGCGCATGTCTAGATGTTTTCCCAAATCCGGTATTGTTTGACAAATATTTATTAATACGATTAAGTTAGTATTTACTATGAGACACTTCGTTCGTTCGTCCTACTCAATAACATGTTAAACTTTTTGCGGTTGATTGTAGTGTCATATTAACTAACCTTGACATCGTGTTTATCTTCCTCCGACACGAGAACAGTTTGTTTGCAAGCTGTTTATTTTATTTTTATTTCTAAGCAGTGCTTATCACGTTTATAACTTCCGTCTCCAAAGAGTTCCGTGTTCAAAAAGTGCAATAAATATACCTAATAAATTACGAATATCTCAGATAGTCTGCACACACGACCATTTGATTCCAAATTAGGCGGTCGAGGTTACGTTATGACATCCAGACGCTTGATAAACTTTGTCCTGGGTGGTAATCGAACCTACAACTCTCAACTTAGGATACTAAGTATTGGATATACGAGCCAGTCAAGCAGTTGACTATTAGGTAAAAAATTCTAAAACAAACCATAAGTGGCAGTTATCAGCACGAGTAACAGTTCAAGTGATACAAAGAGGATTTTTTTGCCAACGAACAATAAATGATATTTTATTTAAGCAGCTATGTTGTGGTCTTTGACGACGCCAAACATATTTACATGTCACTTCGAAATTGTTTAAGGACCTTTGAACCGTGAAGTATTTTGAATTTTTCAATAGCTCTTTGTATTCGGATAACTGTTTAAGTGTCTATTCTAAACGCGAATCGATGTTGGAACAAAACTCATAGAATTTATTACGCCTTTTTACTGTTTTTTACCATATCTATAGAAAAAATATTTATAATCCTGATTTGCTGGGTCCAATGATCTGCTTGTATATTTATAAAACATATTTACACAAAATTTATTATAATTCAATCATATTTCAAATTCTTATAAATGTTCTCACAAGCCTAATCCTTATTTAATTAGTTTTGATATCAATGTGTACCTACACACATTGTAATAGCCGAAAAAAAATTATGTGATTATTGATATTCCAGATTCTCCGCTTGTAATTATCCTATCCTTTAAAAAGAAGGCGTGTTCGGCTCGGAGGTCAGATCCGAGTGTCGCAGGAGGCGCCCACGGATCCCCCACGGCCCCTACCTTCTCTTTCGGCGGGCGGAGCCGGAGATTCAGTCCAGTGCCGAGCCACTCGGGCTCGCCACTAACACCGGTGAAGCTGTGAAGGCCATTAGGGTCAACAGCATACTGATAATGGAAAAAAACCTCTATGAAACATGGTAGACACTCGTTGTTAAGGAGATTAGAAGTCACTGAAACCGGCATTCGTTTATGAAGAAAGTTATGGATATAGAAGGATCATGTTAAATCTACATGGATACAGATATTTACATACTGCCTCGTTGATCGTGTTAGTTGCAAGTGCGGCAGTTCGGTACGAGGTCCTAGGTTCAAATATCGAGTCAGGCATTTTTGAATTTTTTTAATTTTAGTACTAGTGGCTCGGACTACACTCCTCTGCCAACCTCTTGCGGGGTTACAGGAGTGATGTTATGTTATATTACAGATATTTGTACTTCGTATTCTCTACATACCTCGTAAGGGATTTGGGGTCAATATCGTATATCATATATTTTGATATGATATATGTATTGATAATACATTTATTCGACATACTCGTAGGTATTAATATGATATATTCATCTAAAAAATACGTCATTTCAGATGACTGGGTTAGGTGTTACATTGGTATCGTGACAGGTAGCGCGTTTATCCTGAATTCTACTGTTTGCTGTCATTATTAAAACGTACGAGATTGTTCAAATTTAGCGGTCAACGCTTATCCACTGACTCACTCGCAGACGGCTTATAATAAATCATAACTATGTGATGTTATTTCAACACAATAATACTGGAAATTTCGTAGTTGTTAATCCTGGGATTGCGTCTGGTGACTCATGTGTCAAGTGTGAACCAATAGTATATCGACTCAATAGTTCTGTAAATTATGGTGTACTCTAAAGCGTAACATTTTTCTTAACTGTCTGTTATTCACGGCTACACCGTTTTATATTCTTAAAGTTCATTAACTATACCGTTAGGAGTGCGCATCAGGATTCGAATCCTATCATTATCATAAAGTAACTTCACGCCTGTAATCCCCGAAGAGGTAGGCAGAGGAATGTAGCACATTCCCACGTTTCACCAGTT
>DWFO01005577.1:0-10437 GCA_018246595.1 Mimoniades nurscia nurscia
AATAAATTGGGGTCCAATTCACCATTCAAAACAGGTAAATTACTCATTAAACTAACTCTCATACGTTCCAAGCGACACAGTTTAATACAGTAACCTTAAGGAGAAAGTAGCAAATGTGTTAAAAGGATAAATTCTGTAAATGTCTCACTGTGTCTCACCTGCAGGGCCCCGGTGAAACATTTACAGGGCTTGTTCGTCCTAATACAAAAAAAAAATTAACTATACTTCGCAGACGTCTTAACAATTAGAGTATATCAGTTCGCTTCAATCTGATTTCTCATATAATTGCATATGAAAATTTAAACTAACCTTCAATGTTGTCACCCATTTAGATTTCAGTCGTTTTTTCACTAAAATTGTTAAAAAAAATCAATCCATTTATTCCCAAAAAGTATTGTAAAATATTTAATCCTCGTAAACAAGTATTAATTTACTTAGTAATCATAATAATATATTGTCGCAACTCCCACACAACCATTTGATACTAAATTAGGCAAACTTTTATGGTACTTAATTATGTTAAATGCAATAAAATCTAACCCTACACGATCCAATATGACATATTAATGTACTAAAAAAAAATAACATATTTGATCTTCAGTGCAGTGCAGTTCATAGTGGAACTAATACAAAACTTATGAAAGATCGCAAATAGTAATCAACTAACAGGCCTCGCTTACGCGTCACACTACCCGCGTATTTACACACATGACTTTTAAGGAACTACCTACATAACCACACACTAATCACTACATCACACACAATCGCTGATAACCGCTAGAGCACACTAACCAAGGCTCTTGATAAGGTAGCAACTAGCAAACACGTTCCCATATCAATACAGAAAAACGCTCCGTTTAATGACACCTGACTGACAGATTACATATTACATATATACATATGTCAGTACTTACGTCAGTTAGATACTAGGTTTATGTCGACTTTGATATATGACATGGATAGTTTAATGTAGTTTATTTGTAACCTTTGTATTTGAGTTATTTTTTTGTTAGGTAAGTGAAGAATTAACAATGTTGGCATTTCGACTGCTCTCTGAAATGTAGAAGCTTCGAGATTCAAATACTATTCAATGACTTTCAATATAAAATTGCAAGACCTATTAGGTACTCTAACTACCCCTGACTCCGTGTGCTGAAACCTATTTCCATTTCTCAGCCTCGGCGTGTACATCGAGAAATAATGTAGAGAGAATTGTTTTGTTATTGTTATAAAAATTGCAATTTTTATACAAAGTCCTTTATGAAAGCGGGCGTTACTCATCACTGGTCTTTTTATAACCGCCCTTGGACTCAAAGGTTAGGTAGTCGTGAACAATGAAAGAATTATCTGCAGCTCGGTGTATTCTTCGCGTTCAGAAATAATTTTATTTCACAATTATGTTGGATACTTAGCTAAATACATACGTACATATACATATATCTTCACGCCATATGCCAGTGTCAAATATCTGTATCCTTACATCCCTGGCGCGCTTCTTCTACATCCATCACTCTCTTCATTTATACATAATTTAATTCTTTACATAATAATAATTATTTGAATCCCGCTGGTACCGTCACGCGGCGAGGCCCCGAAGAAAGGTTTATAAAATTTACACCCGTGGAAGAAATAGTTTTAAGTTATAATAATATGTAGTAATAATAAATTAAAATTGAAAACAATTTTCCATCTGCATCATAATTTATTGTCCAGTTAACTCACGTCGAAGATGGGGCTCGTGGGTTCAATTTCCACCCGGGACAGATATTTCAACATGAGTCTGGATGCAGAATAAAACAAGCCCTACCTGTTCGTGACTATTGTTAACTTCGAAGACCGTTCGATGGATCCGCCTTCTGGAAGCTTCGCGTCCTATACAAGCCTTGCACACATCACGACAATAAAGCTCTATGCGATCAATTTCTGTTACTAAAAAGTCAAAACCAACCCCCGCATCAGTCAAGTTTTAATTACAACCTTCGCACCCTTTTTCGAGGCGAAATTACACACCACCAAGGAAGTGATAACGTGTTAATTGTCACTTTGACACCTGCTGGTGTATTTTTAATCTGTTGTCAGACGTCATGTCCCAGTGTGTGGGAAAGTGCGGTTGGAGAGGCTTTACGAAAGTAGTATTAACGCCTGTTAATGTATATTATTGTTAGAAGAATTTTTTTTAGTAGTGCCTGTGGGGATATGTGCCCGGTGTATGATGATAGGCTCACCACCTATTCCATCGTGGGACGTAAACGTAACTGGTGTAACGTGGGAGTGTACTACACTCCTCTGCTAACTCTTCGGAGATAATAGGCGTGATGTTACTTTTTTTTTACTTTTATTGTAAAAATAAAGACAAAAAAAAATACATATACTTTTTTTTATTTAACAAAACGGCAAATAAAATTATAAGCTAGGTACATTTAATTTTTTTTTTAATAAACCTAAGTGGTTTACTAAGTTGATGGAATATTATTTAGCAAGTGTTGAACACGTTACGACGGAGTCCGAACGCGTGCTGGCGTTTGTACCGTTGATTTATTGCAAAAGATTATGACATAATAAAAATAAAGATACCGCGAACGAGAGGCGATGATAAAAACTGTGTCAGCGGAATATAAAAATAAACATCGACCCGCAAAAACTGAGTCAAGTTCGCGATCTTTATTTCTCTTCACGTGTTGTTTCTTTTATTTTTAATAACATCGCCTTGCTGTATTATTAATCAATCAAACTGCGACCATGTGTTCATTGTTGGCGTTTTTATGTGAACAAACAAACAAATTTTATTTACACACTCATTTTTAAAATCTTTCTTTTCCATTTAGTAGGTACACTTGTTATTGTGTCTTATAAAATCTCTCCAATGCTCACAGGTTGTTTTGTAAAGTTACTCAATTTCTAATCATGATTTGTAAAGGGTTAGTTAATGTTTTAAAACGTACTTGGATAAAGAAAATTCTTAAGCGATCCTTGCGTCAAGCGGAGAAAGCGCTTCACAACGTAGTACGTTTAACAATACAATGATTGTATCCGCTTAACGGGTTTTCGATTTGATCTATAACAATGGTAGATGATTAACATCAGCACATACAAAAAGTATATACCAATAATAGACAGACTGGGCTTTTATGAGTTAACCGTTAGCATTTACACATTGCACGGAAAAACCTGTAAAATAAAATAACCTAATAGTCCAATGGCTCTTGGAAGCTCTTCAGTATAAATTATGCCTTCACCGGCACAAATTATACGCGTACATTTTTCACCGTTTTTTGCGTAAACGTTCAATTTTTATGACGCTAATTACTCCTTGAGGGGTGTCCAAGTGGTGTGCGTCACTTTGGCAGAACCACATATGCATATTTTTGCAAAAACAAAGACAATCATTAAAACATGGTTTAAGTGTCAAACTTAGTATAAACTTACCATTTAGTACCTTAGAAATCTTAACGGACTCAGTAAATTCAAGGAAAAGAGCTGGTGTATTTTAAAGCGGATGTATTTAATTGCCTCGTTGGTCGTGTTGGTTGCCAGTGCGACTGCCGAATGGGAGGCCCTGGGTTCGATTCCCGAGTAGGGCATTACAAAATTTTCTAATGTACATTTTCTGGTAGTGGCTCGGAGTCTGGATATGTGCCCGGTGTATGGCACTAGGCTCACCACCTATTCCATAGTAGGACGTAATCGTAACTGGTGAAACGTGGGAGTGTTCTACATTCCTCTGCTTACCTCTTCAGAGATGACAGTCGTGATGTTACGTTTGTTACGTATTTTAAAATGCCTCATCTAATTTATGTTTTCTCGTTTCTCTTATGTACTCGTACATACTCGTATATCTTAGCGCTTAACTGTGTACTCGTTTTCTGATTCATTTATATGCAGAAAAAAAGGTTATCCTATTTTCCGATAATATGACAGAATACGTAGTATGCATTGCAGCTGAAACCTTTGTTCTCTTGTAAAAGAAAATCAATTTTTCTAGTATTCTTTGCTTTTTTATCTTGTTTATGTAATGTCTCTTCATATGACATTATTCTCAATTGTCTGATAATAATTAAAAAAAAATCTATTCAAGTATATGTATATATATAATTTATCAGCCGTCTGGTTACCAGCTCTGTTAATGCTTACTTTGGGATCAGATGGCCGTGTGTGGAGATGTCCCGAGATATTATTATTATTATTATTATATAAGTATAATTTGGAGGAGCAAATAAATCTACTATCCTCGTGTAATAATCAGTGACTCTAGTGGCCAAATAGAAAAGTTTGGAGTCGATTCCCAACCAGAATAAATATTTATGCTATAAGATGAGTACTTACTCGTCCTTAGTATATAGGTATGTATGAAGAAACATATTTATATATAGGTATACACATGTTTATCAACTGTCTGGTTCTATAGTACTGGTTCTGCAAATTTCGAGCTGAGGTAGACAAATAATGGAAACTTTAAGGAGATGTACAGAAATTGAACACTCTTCTACAATACGGTATTAACGAACCTTTTTCCAGACAATTGTAGTTCGAGCCGCAAGCCTACGGTCCATTGTTGCATAGTTCCCACCGCCATAACACATACATATTTCTCAGGCTCGCTACTCACATTCTTACAATGAATGTACTCGTCAGCTATTGTGGCAATGTCTTCACCTCGCCCAGTTGCGGATAGACTGAATACCGACTCCGTGTCGGTTATGGATCTCATATCAACTTACCAAAATAGTTCGTAGTGATCTAAACCTGATCGAATATTCATTTGATCAAAATAGACTGAGCATCAGGAAAAAGTTCGTACATTCCACACATACATTCTACATACATTCTACATACATACATGTACGAGTATGTAAAAATATCCTAAACGAATCATATTCGTCTAGGGATAGAGGGCTAAAGCCTATCAAGCCTTCACTGTTCATGCTAGGAAATTAAATCGGGCTCCTTTGTGACGTAAACACCCACTAAGGATTTTCAGCCACAACTAAGGAACGATGAGTCATAATCAGTAACATTTTATAACTAAATGCTAAAACCGACCATTGAACATTAAATACCATGTTATTCGCAGAACCACCAAGCTGGCACATCCGGCGACTTCAGACAGTACCACGAGCAGAACTATGGATACGCTATGCACCAAAATCAAAATCCAATTGCCGTAGGGAGGAACATGCAAAATTACGACTCGCCCAAACCACCGATACCGGCCAAAAACTACGGGCCCAAACCTGATGCACAAAACAATTCACATTTGATTACGGTCACAGTGGAAACTGGTAAAGACAGTACCAGAGACGCACCAAAGAGTGCTAAATCTGTGAGCAAAACTTACCACACATTAAAAGATATGATATCCAGTAGATTCAAGAGCAAGGAGAACAATGAACCTGAGAAAAACAACGAAGAAGCTAGTCTAAATAACATCGAAGAGAGGAAAAGACCGGAGCCCGAACAAGTGACGCCGAGAGAAACGCCGAGGAAAGTCGAGCAAGGGATTTATGGTAGACCTATGCCACAGAACCGACCGGACATGCAGTATAGTCATGGAATGGCAAATAACATGGCGTATCCGAGTCCATCGCCACACAGGTAACTGATATATGTCATTTTTGAAATACGAAAACATTATTTTGGACCATTCCTCATCGTAATAAAAAAAATTGTAATAAAATACAGTAAATATTTTGATATTGTTAGATATTCTTCTAGAACAAGACGTGTAATAAGTATTCATATTCATGTAATAAGTTCAACTCAAATTTACTGACGTCCAACTTTTCGTCATTTGTGAGATGCTGTGTTTTTAAATTGCAGGCAATTAATGCAGCAACAAATAGCTCAGCAGCAAATGCTATTAAATCATCAACAGGCAAGATCCCAAGAGATGTTGGCCTCGACAGCTCACTCTCGTCCGCAAGCCTTGGGAGCCGATGCTCTGTACCAACAATATGGGCCGCCTGGCAGACGGAGTGCAGTTTATCAGAGAGACATGGATGTCAGATCAATGGCCAACTTTACTTCACTGAAAACGGGACCGCAAACACAAGTAAGTTTTATTAATCATTGCTAATGGTTGCTCAAAGCTGTTTACATATGTAGTTCAAATTGAAGAACTCACACCATTATCTAACAGTTTCAAAAAAAAAACGTATTTGACATAAAGAATTTTATCTGCAACTTTTTGTATCTACCATAGTATTTCCAGTTATCTTCATGTCGTACTGGTGCAACCTCAATTTCTTTATGCAATTCAACAACGGCAATATAATTTACGAAACTTAACAGAAGCTGGAAAAATTATAGCTTCCGTTCTCTCCTCTCTTAGCCCCGTTCCCTTCACACTGTCAGTTGCAACAAAGAACAATCGTTCCCAACAATTAACTACTTCCCAGCAACGCGTTCTGTAATTATGGCAAGTGCTGGCTGATGCGACGGCGGATAGCTATCGTGAACTCGACGAAATTAAATCATCGGCTTATTGTTATTGGAATCATGAAATACGAGATTCTTATCTTCGATTGCATCAAGAAATACTTTCTCGAATTTAACTTGTAATTATTGTATGTTTGTAACATTGTCTGCCACTATCACATGGAGCCTTTCTAACTTGATTAAGGTTTGAATCGCTTTCTTTATTATAAACCGTTTTATTGGAATTTCCACTCATATCGTCTTAAATCCATTTGTAATCATGAGTAAGACTTATATAGCAATCTTGCATCAATGTTATAAATCATGGTACCTTTTGGGCGAAACAACATTAAATGATATCAGAGTATGTTAATACTCCATGGAGGTATCCAATACATCCAATTTGACATCAATCGAGAAAGCAGGAAATACTTCTAGGATTTCCTTTTTGTAAAATATCGAACGGTAACATAAAGATTGAATATCTTCACGTAACCGGTATTACTGCTGGCCGTAAACAACATGGTCCCATTAAATTTAATAACTCCATACTCTTATGAGAGCACATTAAAACTACTTCCGTTAATCTACCATCGGTGGTTATTGTTTGTTGTTCATGCAAGTTGTTGTGTTAAATTTTTAATTTTTCTATATTTTATGTATATATCTCATTCTGAATAATTATTGTTCATCAAAAATGCTGTTCGTTTCATTATCCAATGATTTTCATTACTTTGCAAGTATCAATTATCCTTCAGGATTCATGTCGACCCATTTTTTTTTAGTTCGATAATTCACATTCAAGACCAGATTTAAGAAGTCCCCAACAGCTGGAAAGAGAAATTGTCAGACAGCGGGGGTTCGTAGAAGGTAGACGAGCAGCATCCCATCCTCACCTATTAGATGAACCTCCACCCCGACCAGAAATTTCTACCCCTCAAAACCATGACAGATCTCGAAGGAACTCCCATGGAAACCTCTTAGATGGACCGCCAAATGAAAATGGTCTATCTAGAAATGGCCATGAAGAGCGAGAATCGGATGACGGAGGTTTTCGAGTCAGACTTGCAGCTCAAGGGAGATCAAGTTTTGAAGAACGTGTTAGAACAAGTGGGAGATCTGTAGAATCAAGTAGGCAAGAGAGGATACAAGAATCCTATAGACGAACACCGGATAGCCATAGAGAATCGCGTAGAACACCGGACAGTCATAGAGAATCCCGTAGGACACCAGACTCCCTAAACCAAAGGCAAAGAGAAGAAGAGAGAGCGTCAAGTTCTGCGGAAATTCTTGAAAGAAATGACGAAAACGTAAGTCAGAAGTCAGCAGACAGTGTATATAACTCAAGTGGGAAAGCTGAAGCGTACAATCCACAACCTTCTTCATCGAGACAAACGCCTAGTAGAATAGAAGATTTAAAGGCTCATAGCAAAAAGGGAGTCACTGGGTCTGGAGCTAGTTCCGGTACGTGCCTACTTTTATATAAAGGAACTTTATACCTGCCTACTTTTACAATTTGTATATAAAGGAATAAGAGTCTTAAGTCCAGTAACACCAAACTCATTTAGGATGTTTCGATAACTTTTCAGACTACGACAAGAACGGTGGGCAGTCTTCTAACGTAGACTCTGGTAGAGGAAGCGTTGCGTACTCCAGTGGCAGGAGACCGGAAGCGAGTCTCCACGACACCTCAGCGGATTCAGATGCTGTGGGAAATTCAAGAGTCCAACCCCAACCTGGGCCCAGTCAACAACCTCCGGGGCCAGGTACAAGCCAAATACAAATACTCTTATCTATCATACCGGGCTTCGTTAAATCGTCTGTCTCTACCTTATGATTTATTTCTGTTCATCTAATTTTTCAAGTATAGTTTGTAATATCCATTGCACCTCATATCCGATAGATATATTCGATAGATCTGATAGATTCATGAAACACTATTCGAATCCATCATACATATTTAGTCATACTGATGCCCAATAAAATCCCACAACAGCTAATTAACTTAGCAGATTGCACCTTGGTCTTCCCGGAAGTATTTGAAACATCCAATTATGCATCAACAGCAGGCGAGAACGAGTGGGCAGATCTCGTGGAGTGCGAATTGCGTCAAATTCTCGAACCGAAGTTAGCCAGCATGAGGCTGGACAGCTCCGCCAGCTCCGACAGCTCAGTCACACCGCCGCTGCCGCCGCTGTCGCCGTCGTCCGATCTGCACAAGAGGAACAGGTAATGTTCATAATCATAAGTGAAACCTCGAAATCTGCTGAGTTATGATGTAACAATATTAATATAATACTTTGAGAAAATGATGATGAGAAATTGATCCGCCCCAAAGTGGAGTAGATCCGAATCGGGGCGGAGAGGGCATACATTCTCCGACCCCGTGCCGGGATACAGGGTATCGTTAAAGGGTGCCGGCGCGAGCTGGTCCCAGTATAGCACCGTATGTTTAGACACAGCAACATACCCTGTCTTATGGGCACCAGCTTAGGCGGTACGACAAGCTATGCGCTACGATCCCCAACCCTCGCGCCCAGCGTGGGGATTATTGGCATAAATCCACAGGGGAGGACTATTTCCGGCAGTAGACTACAATAGGCTGATGATAATGATCATAATTATGAATTCTTTGAGAAAACGTACTATTTTATTCTGTAGCCCTACTTTCTACGGATGTGGATCAGAAAATCATTAAAAATTAAAAAACATCTTTTTCAATACTTTCTCCTACCATAGATAATTATATTATTTCTTATCACAAATCCTGTTCTCAAGTTTCTTGTAATTGTTCTCACAGCTTACCAGGACGCTCATCGGAATATCCCGAGGACCGCCGGAGAGGTCGCGACTCTCCTCGCTGGCACTCTCACAAGAAACACTCTTCCAAACGAGACCATCACTATAAAAAGCACTGTAAGGAATAGACAAGTCATAACCAAGATTGTTCTCTGCTATTTTCGATGGTTTCTAATCTTTTTCATTCTCTTATAGTGTTTGGCTTAGACACCACCGACATGACATCAACGACAACGCGAAGCCTGGATCTCTCGTCTCTGCTGGACGGCAGGACGGACAGCGATGCATCAACCGGAGACGCGAGAGCTATACGGAGGCAGCTGCGGGGCCTGGAGAACATGTACGCCGAGGTGCTGCAACTCCTCGGTGTGCGCAAGCCAACTAGTCTGGCCAAGCACCCGACATGGGAATCTAGGTACGCTAACTACTAAAATGTTCACTGCTTTCATTATCAATTGATTCCAAATGACCTCCAACGAAGTGTATTCTGCTTACTGACGTGTCTTGTTGAGGACTGTCCAACAAATACTCAACTGTTTAATAACGGAGGCTCTGTAGGATTTGTAATTAGATTGCTACCTGTGAAGATGGTGGACTTTTTATAATGTCAGTCAAAATGTTCACATGATGGTTCATACTGTGTGCGCAGGCTGTCCTCGAAGCGGCGCTACGGCAGCATGTCGTCGCTGCCGTCCAGCTCCGTGAGTAGCCGGCCCGTGCGCGACAAACGCCGCGGCTCCGGCGACCACAGGAAGAAACACGACGTCAAGGTACCGCCCATATACAACACCTATCTTTATTTGAATCGATCCTTGTTCCTAAATTAAATCGATTATTCTTATCAAAAAATTTATATTCAAAAGTAGTTTTTAGTTTCCTCGTCTTCCGTTTCTTTTTTTCGATGTTTCATCGATTCTCGTGTACTCATATTATACAATAATACTCACTTATATTTTATAAGTATCGATTTTTTTTTTGTAGAAGTACAATTTCATAACTGCTCTAGTTTTTATTTTGTCGATGGCGTTGTTACATTTAAAACGATTTATCGCGCGTGCACAGGCCGTGGGCAAGCGCTTCCAGCGGCTGGAGGCGCACGTGGTGACGCTGGCGCGCTCCGTGGCGCACCTGTCGTCCGAGATGCGCTCGCAACACGCGCTGCTGCGCGAGCTGGACCTGGTGCGCGCCGAGCTGGCCGCGCTGCGCCACATGTACAGGTACCGC
>DWFO01005578.1:0-10437 GCA_018246595.1 Mimoniades nurscia nurscia
ATGCCACAAACGCTTCACTCGCGATCACCACCTCAAGACCCATCTCCGCTTACATACTGGAGAAAAGCCGTACAGCTGCCCGCACTGTCCGCGGCACTTCGTGCAGGTCGCCAACCTGCGCCGACACTTGCGCGTGCACACCGGTGAACGACCGTACGCCTGTGCACGCTGTCCGGCGCGTTTCTCAGACTCCAATCAACTGAAAGCACATGCACTTGTGCACGAAGGTGACGCACCTTTTGCGTGTCGTTGTGGAGCAAGGTTCCGGAGAAGACAGGCGGCAGCACTTCATAGGTGTTCAGGGGGAGGGTGCGAAACGGATGCACCCAGCCCTCCAGCTGCTGTTGCTCCTGATTGGCGCTGGGACGAATGGCCCGAACAGACGGAGCCCGAGGATCTGTCGCTGCCGCGAAGGCCGGCCACGCCGGACTCGCCGACCGACCTGCGTGTGCACTCCGCGTAGTGGGTGCTCCTCCTGTCCCACAGGCTGCGCGCCGTTGAGCCGGTATACGAGTTCCTTCTTCATAGAGTCGCGCCACCGTCGGCCGTCACCGTAATAACTTGTTTTCGATGTTCCTTTATTTCCTTCTACGACCTTTAAATGTATTTGTGAGACACAAAACCAACACTTGCTCTAGAAAACGTTGCAATGGTCGATGTTTTTGCTCGCTCTTTGTTAACCTTCTCGGTAAGACTACTGACGCAGTCTCGTTTAGTAGTTACCTATCTATTCATTATATGTACGTAAAAAAGCGCTCTTTTTATGGATGTTACAGTTTAGAAGTTTATTGTCGTGCCATTTGCATAATCGCAAGGCGATGTAGTGCAAAAACTTAGCCATTTTTACTCCTTTGTTTCGCAAGTAACAAAACATAGAAGACGTTGCACAAAAGATATTTTATGATTTATTATCTCTTTGTCCAAGAAACCATAGAAAAACTTGTTCGCTATGTTTAACGTTTATTGATCTGGAATCGACGTCCTCCCTCGCGCCCGTCCAACTGTAACCGGAATCGGATCGAGAAGGCCGCGACATTCCCTTATTATTTCAGCGACAAAGGCTAGTTAACAATCGGTGATTATTAAGTATTGATTCGGGCGGGAGTTCCGCAGCCGGACAAAGACGTCGCCATTGTTCGCGCCCTGATACGCGTTTCGTTACAACCGGTTCATAATCACCCTTATTATACCCAATTCTCAGCTTTTTCAATGGCTTCTTAAATTTTTGATAGTTTTCGTGATTTTATTATTACGTTCTGTAACGGAATTTACGTGTTGTAACCGATACTCTCACACAATACACTTATAGGGGATGATTATTTGAAATCAATGTAGCTTCGGCAGTAGGTAATTACTGATGAAAATAAGTTATTTCAAAGGATACGTCGACTAAAGACGAGCCGATCGGGCGCAGCGAGCTTTTGTAAATAATGCTATCTATAAAGTATTTATTGTTTATCGTCTAGATTGTAGGTGTTCTATTAAAAGCATATATTGTGAAAACGATTATTGTTAATATTCTGTGTACATAGATATTTAAGACAAATTGTCCGTCATAGATGATTGGATATTTACGGCTAACTAATAAGTTATATAGAACATCACGGAGATATGTGTGTATTGTTGTATTCAAATAATCGTGCGTGGATGTTAAACATACGTCAGTGTTGTATGTCAGCTTGGGCCATGTACATGTTTGAATTGTGCTCTGTTAGGAAATATTATGTATATTCGTATAGTTTTTAAGATACAGTCAAAATATTTAATGTCATTGTACATACTTCTAGTTTATATATATGTATGTAGTAAATTCGTTGTGCACATGGCCTTAGTGGTTAGAATTAAAAATCGCAACGATGGAGCGTGGTACCGGTTGTAAGGTACGAGCGCTAAGCATTATAGCAATTTGTTCTACGGGTATTAGTTTCCTATTAGGTGTAATGTTTTATTTGTCATTTAAAATTTCTTTTGATGCTAACGGTATTTGTTTTAAATGTTTTTACGCACATGATTTATAATTATCATATTTACGTATTTAAGCGATGATGATTGTTGAATTTAATATTATTTTATTTTTCATTAGTATTACGTATTACGGTAGGTGAATAGTTAGCATTTTTTGTAATAGTGTAATAAATAAAAATTAAACATAAAATATTTTTCCCAAAGAAATAATTGGTACAAAATTGAATGTGTACAAATTTGAACGTTTAAATTTAGAATTCGTAATTTCATGTTGCAATGTTGTAATTTACGGTAGTTAGTGTAATGTTAGTGACGGGTGCCATTATCTACCTCATACGAACGGTTACACCGTGCCAGGGTAAAGAGCCAAAGTACTTCAAATATTTTCTATTATTCTCCTCTATTGAGATAACGTAAAACGCCAGGTTGACCCCACGATATCCGCCTACCGACAACCTATTACAAATGTATCACTTGAGACTGATTCCATACAATACCCTTAATATTATTACTTAATTTCACTTATTTTACAATAAATGACATATCTCCTATTTTACAATAACCTCCCATTTTACAATGTCATAATGTAATGTAATAATGCAATCATTTTGAGTTCCTATTTTGATGGATATTTTTAATTGTTTCATTTTCGAATGTTGTTCTCGTAGTGTGTAATTTAAATAATTTGGTGCCATCTGTTAAGAGATACGTTTACGAAGAAATATAAAAAAAAAACTTTATCAACACCAACTACCTCAACCTAGTAAATCAGGTGATCCTACAAATGTAGCGTGACACAAGATGGTCGACTTGTAATATTTATATTTCATAGGATTCGATGTCACATAGTTATGATATGATAAAATATACTTATGTATTCCTTTATCAATGTCCAGTACATAACTATTAATAAAGAGATGTTTGTTATTTAATGTGTTGTCTTATTGCGTCACCTCCTGAACAATTAAATGAGGCCTTGAGAATCAAAATAAGAACACACACACACACACACACACTACATTACAGTACACATACAGTATGTTCACGTACAGAGACTGACTCGTGGGTGTTGCTCGCGGGTGCGACTGCCGACCGGGCGCTACTGCGTCTACTGCGCTGTGGGGCCCGGTGCATGGCAATAGGCTCACCACCCATTCCATAGTGGGACCTAAACGTAACCGGTGAAACGTGGGAGTGTTCTGCATTCCTCCGTCTACCCCTTCGACGATTACAGGCGTGCTGATAATTTTACACGTACATTATACTGAAATTTTATTAAATAGATATTCACTATAACACACATTTTTATTTAACTTATAACACTACACATATCATACCCCTGGAAAAGCGTGCAATTCAGATTATTCGGTTCCACAAAATAATGAAGATACGTTTTAAATTTTGAATATCACTAATAGCCGAGGGTAGAAAACGCAAGATCTGGACATTTTCAAGCTTTCCATAATATTCCGTGTATAAGGTTGGTATCTCTGCCAACCCGCGTCCGGGCAGCGTGGCCGGGTTGTCGTAACTTCTCGTTGTAATGCGAGCGAGTGCGCGTCCGACGGGGCACCAGCAGAAGGACTAATAAGCAGGTATCAGCACACCTACGAAGTGGACACGAGAACTTCCAGCGTGCCCAAGTTATAATTAAAGTTATAAGAATTTTAGTAATATTTTCAAACCACGCTATTGAGTTTTTCATGAGAGAATGGTTTTTAATCTCATCTCCAAGGTATATCGATCACCTATCAAAGTAATACTTTTCATATTATTCAAAGCGATTCTTTACAATTATTAACATAATATTATATATTATTCCAGTATTCACGTCCCAAAGAAAATTAACATTTATTCAATAACACCGATCACATAAACACTATATAAAATAATTAATATCTCTTTAAATTGACTAAGACTATTGACTAAGCTTTATATTGGACAGCACATCATTATAATACATCATCAACGTAGACTAAATCTTGTATTGGGCGCTAATAACTTTCATGATCACTAATGTTTACCGTACACCCGTTCCAAGCACCGCAGATATAGCTTGGCGGTTCACGTCTACTGTTTCAGGTAGACAACGCCCAAATACCGCAAGTATAGTTCAGCGGCAGTATTGATGAGCACGTAAATATAGCCCTCTCGCCACTTTTAGAGATAGCCCTCCGCTAAACTCCGCGGGTACAGCTCAGCGGTAGCTATTGAAGGAGCGCGCGGGATTGGCATCTCCGTGGCGACACACGCGCGGGAATCCAGCCCGGTATTTATTAATCGCTCAGCCGGGCCGCGAACAGCGATCCGTATCGGCGGTAATGAATTTCCTCATTCATTCCACGAATCAATTATACTTATAAGTAATTCCATTTGTGTTGGAGCCTCTGTCCTACTCGTATCTTCTTAATTTAATGACTCTACGACAGAGCGTAGTGGGGGTTGCTAGCTTTGTACCGTATACCTACCAAGTGGCAGGTTATTGGAACCGATAACAAAATTTTTATTTGCAATAAACAAAAAACATTAACGTGTTTTTATTATAAATGTTGACTTGAAAGCATTGGCTATTAATTGTATTTAATAATTTTGAAATATGTTACGAAAATTATTGTAAATTTTCGATAAACAATTAGATTACGTCATTATTTAATTTAACCAACGTCGGAAATAAAAAAACATAACATTACGCCTGTAGTCCCCGAAGAGGTAGGCAGATATAAAACTTAGAACACTACAGAGTTTCACAAGTTAAATTTACGTCCCACTATGGAATAGATGGTGAACCTATTGCCGCATACCGGGCATATATCCAGACTCCGAGCCACTACTAGAAAATCTAAATTATAAAAATTTAGTAGTGCCCGATCCAGGCATTGAACCCAGGACCTCCCGATTGACAGTTGCACTTGCAAATTTTACCTACCTCGGAAATAATCAACTAAGCTTTACCAAGGAAAGAAATTGATTCAGCTTTTTATGTAAGTTATAGACGAATTCACCATTACACGTTTTAAATCTAGATATTTCGTTTTTTAAAACAGTAGTCGCAAATATTCCATAAAAAGGACGAAAGCGGGCGAATTATAATTTATTTGGAGAAGTGGCAACGAGCCCCGCGCCCCGCCGCCGACCTACCCTTTGCTTTCGCCCTTCGTTACGTACACACACGAACACCACTGCAACTCGAAAACATTCTCTTTATTTTTAATTTGAAAAGTTCGTATAATAACGCCTAATTACCCAATTATATTACTACATTGTATATGTTCATGATGCCGTTATCACTTTATAGGGGGGATACAGCCATTAAAAAAGTTTTGCTGTTGAAAATTTTAAAAATTTTTAGAACGAGGTTTTAATACGTAATTTAGTTCAAAAAGATATATATTGTAATCCCGAGTGCAAGTACTACCGGATTTTTCTAACTCAGAATATCTGATTTAAATTTTTCGTGGTGGCTCGGAGTCCGGATGTACTTCTGCTTGGTATATAACAATAGACTCAACCCTATTCTATAATAGGACGTAAACACAACTAATGAAGCATGGGAGTATAATCTGCCGACCTCTGCCGACCTGTTCGGGAATTACGGGCGTGATGTTACATACATTTGTCACGTACGCTTTCACTAAAGCTTTAAAAACCAATTACATTAGGTCAATACATATGTAAGGGCATATGTACAGTAATACTTTCAATAAAGTGACAAGTAAAAATCAAGATCAGTGTTGGCCCACTATTGAGCACAATCCTCCCGTAACGAGCACCATTTGTTTCTGTCGTCAACTTACTAAGAACACGTCAACATAATCAAGTTAAATATCTATCTATTACCATACATGAGGTATTGTAATAAAATAAACAACTTCCGTTCCGCTGTTCAGACATCGAAATTAAGACGCCTGATTGAGGTGTGTAAAATTATATTTATAAACATTTCAGTATGCATCTTTACTATCAAGTCATGTTCACACGGATCATAATTTGCTCAACATTTATTGTAAATAAAACCTATTTATGTTAAAGGAATAAAAAGTTAATAGTATGAATAAGATTATTGGTTTTTTATTTATTAATTTGGCTATTGGTTCGCGTGTGACTGCTATCTCACCTGATGGAAAGGGGGATGTAGCGCATTATGTAGCACGCTTAGGCAGAAAGTGCCTTTTCGCTTTTGCCTTGAATAATTCCAGGTTATACAAAACAGGAAAAATACACACCAGCATGGAGCTCCATTCTTTCGCGGTCTAGGTTCTTGCGCATTCTTTAGCAGGTTCATAATATTAGAGAATATTTAGATATTTATTATCCTTACACATGTCCTTATCCTGTTTTCCTGGTAATAAAGTTTTTTTACAATTATAGACTGCTATTACATTATAGGTATACTCTTTAATAAGTAGTTTAAATATACATATTAATATTTGTAATTAATATTTAAAAAAAAAGTAAATTTACGCCTGTAATCCCCGAAGTGGTAGGCAGAGGAATGTAGAACACTCCCACGTTTCACCAGTTATTAATATTTGTTATTTAATTATTAAGATATTATCAGCGACAGAAGTATAGGCGGAACCGAGGTACATTTCTTACAGTCTCACTCTTTCTTTCATTTTCAAAAAAATAATAGTATTCACTAATTAAGTTACAACGCTGTGGTATGGAACTTCATACTTTTCTGTTTTTTCTCTAGGTAGGTTGCGTTCAAAGGAGCTGGCGGGGAGCGGGCGCGCGGGGCGGGCGGAATTAAGAGGGAGTCGGAGGGGGAGGCCCGCCCTGGATACCGAGAGGAGTTTTAACCAATTAATTTTGTTCCTCAACGCAAACTCCGCTATATAATAAGGTATAAGTAGGCATTAACTGAGGCGCGCCGATAGCTGGCCCGGCCGGGGGCGACTCCGCCGTCTCCTTGCCTCTTATAACGATGTTTTATTTCTTGTTAAGCTCTCCGTTTCTCCACTTTTAATATTTAATAGCATTTTCATGGCTCATGTTTATAGCGCACTTACGAATTGCCGACATTATTGATGTTGTTTTATAGCTATCATTGTTTTTCAACAGCTCCGTATCGGACGTTACGATTAAGCAAATGTCCTGTTACGCGCGCCATTACGCCGAGGTACACTACGCCAGTTTATTGTTCTACAAAAATACCAACTGAATACGCGATAACAAGTGTACAAGATGACAGAAACGATCTTACAAATAAAAATCGTAACTACCTATTAGGACGGAATCACTTTGGATGATTTAAGAAAACAGTAAATATATATCCTACGAACATAGTATCCAATGTGATATTATAGCGAAAATCTTACATCCCTATAAACACATGTTAAAATGAAAATCATATACAAAACTGCGTAGTTACTGAGTTTCTTCACCCCCTTCCCCTTACACCGCACCGTCATCAGATTTACTTATGTTGCGTAGTTACCGAGCGTGCCATATGGCCGTGCTACAAATATTGTTCAGCGGGTTCAGATAATTACGTAAGAATAAAGATACTAAATAAAATCTTATTCGCTCCATTTGGAACTGTGACTAAACAGCGCAAAGGGGTTTCCTTTCTCCCATTCGCCCGCAGCTACGAAGGTTTAAAAATAAGTTGCTTATAAAAACAACTCGCTCGCGCCTCCGCCCGTCAGCAGCGCGCGCGTCTATATGACGCACTTAAAAAACGTATCTTAACAATATACATTGTGTTAGTAAAAAACAGAGACGCGCACGCCGCAAAAAACAAACCGCACAACAGTAACACGGTTAAAAAGCGAAGTGCAGCACGCGAGCCGAGACACCCTTTCCCTTTTGAGCGACTCGCGCTACCTTTTTTATCTAAGTAGGGTACAGTTTTTTACGCCGCGATGCTACGTATAAATTAATAAACGTACGTCCTCATAATTTGCCGCTCGGAACACTTTCGGCTTTTGTTTTTTTTATTATTACGAGCCAACATTCGTTTGTTTTTGTGCGTGGTGGCGGAAATGGTAGGTCTATTGATTAAGGTACGTCCGCCGCCTCGGCGCTGTGGCGACAGGTGCTTGGCGTTATTTTTGCATTAAATTTAAATATCTCTTGCGGAATTAATGGTGGTTGTAATGCAAATCGTAATAGTAACTTGCGTGCCTTCGAACTGTAAGTTATAATTAGTTAATAATACGGCTAATTTTATTGCTTACAATGTCTTACGTAACATCACACCTGTAATCTCCGAACACACTTGCACACTTCCACATTTCAGCTATTACAATTACGCCTAGATTTTCTTAATTTGGGAAAAAATATTAAAATATGTAGAAATTTATAAGATTAGTAATATTTTCCATTGCACAGAGACGTATGTAGATATATGCAAGGCAGATGTAGGTACTTATTAATTGTTCTTTATGACAAAAACTTTAATAACACAATTTAATCTGTTTCTGTTTTATAAATGCTTCAAACGTAGGACAATATTTTGTAATACATTGTCGACACTAATTTCCATAAATATTGAAATAGTTTATACAGTTATTTGTTAATTATTTAAAAGAAAAATGACTTAACATTTCAACCCGTACTATTTCGCAGCTGACTGCCTTTATATCCGGTACCCACGGACTTCTGTTAGCTACACACGAAATACCAACAACTTCTGCATACCGGAAGATGCAACGGGGAATTTTTTTAGTTAATGACGTAAAAGTCACATCGCTTTGCCTAACACGAAGGAAAGGTTTGACCTCTTGACAGAACCGTAAATTCAGATTTGTTTTTCTCTTTTCGTTCTTATAATGTGGCAAAGTAAATCTTATTTACTTTGTAAAATGCAACTATATTAAATGCAATTGTCTGATGCTGAAAATTATTTATTCATTATTGTCCGACATAACAATATGTACATTGTACATAATTTTAAGCATGACAGCGCAAGACACAAGATACAATAGCTAGCTAAAAAATTACCTTTAGAAAATTTCAGGTTGTATGCAGTGAAACTCGTCTGTAAGGGAGACATCACACAGTGAAGCCAGGACCAAAATTATTCAAATGAATGAATTTGCAAACGAAAACGTAACGCAATTATACATACATATGTATATTGTAAATAACCTTAAGGCATTATTAGTACCTCTACATATGTTAATATTATAATGTACTAAATTCTATGTATTTTGCGTCGGATGATTGTTTCTTTGGTATATATGATTTGAAACGTTGGACACAGGTGTGTCCAAGTAGATGAACTCAAATACTTGAATTTTTAACAGAGTAGATATTAAATGTAACATAACATCGCATGCGAAGAGCGTGTCACTCTATTTTGGTACCTAGAATACTTGTAAAAAGCAAAAGATACTCTGTACGAGTTTACATAAAGATAAAGTGAATGACGCAAAAACTTGAGCAAGCGTCAATAGTTCGGGGTAAGCAAATACACGTGAATGCATTGGACACGCATTGTGGTCTCGAGTCCCGGCGCGCTGCACGTGTGCGATGCAACGAAAGAAACGAATCTCATCATACGTAACAATCAATTATGCGCTCTGCTTACACATTTTGTCATTTTTCCTTGATTTGTACCATCTTGCCTGTGACAAGAAATGTAGGTTAATTCAAATTCATACTTTAAATGTAGTAGGTATGACGCATACCTAGTTTTTAAATTTTTTCTTTATGGCTATATCTCGGTGAATATTTCTCTGGTACTTGTGTTTTAGGGAGTTTAAGTATATAAACATTGACAAAGTTGTTACACGTTTGGATTAATGAGTATGAGAATTGATATTCGCAGTTTCTAAGCAGCTGGCTACTTCCTAGGCTACATCTCGCTGACATCCTGTGACGTTGTAGTCAAACGCGAGGCTATGACTATCACAAAACAGACTTATCACATACTTTACTTTATTATATAACACTTAATGTATAATTATAAACGTTAGCTAGCGTAAATCAATTCAAATACTTATAGAAACTGACGGCGTGTCCACCTGAGAGCGTTAGTGCGACCGTATCAAGATTGTTCCACCACTTCAATTGGAATAAAAAAATTCCACCCGCGCCTCGTCACGCGGGGTCCTTTATTTTGATAGTGAATTCGGTTAACCGCCATCCATTGTCGCGTAGCCATCTGATTATTGATTTTTACGCCAAATATTACCTTTTTGAAACTGCCATAGCTCACAATTAAAGTTCCTTATAACGCAGTGTATTAATTCTTCCCACAAAGGGATGAAGGGATGTCGATGATGCACGATGCCATTAATAACGCATAGAACTTTTCGCAATTCTGTACGTATTCAAAGAAATATACATGTAGTGATGTCACAAGGTTTCGATGGTATCTAGACCAATTAGTATGTAATTCCAAGATTGAGTATAACCTAAAAGTAACTTCACGCCTGTAATCCCCAAGAGGTAGGCAGAGGAATGTAGAACATTCCCACGTTTCACCAGTTACTTTTAAGTCCCACGATGGAATAGGTGGTG
>DWFO01005579.1:0-10436 GCA_018246595.1 Mimoniades nurscia nurscia
GTAACTGGTGAAACGTGGGAATGTTCTACATTCCTCTGCCTACCGCTTCGGGGATTACAGGCGTGAAGTTACTTTTTACTTTTTTTTTATCTCAGTGGTTAAAACGACTGCATTTTATACGCTATTTGAAGTCGATCACAGAAGCCCTGTTTTTCGCCAGATTCAAGGAGCACCAAAAGAAATTGCTTCAATGATACTCTGCTATAGGATCAAACGCAAATCTTCCTTGAAAAAGTTACATTGAACTTCCAAAATAATAACCGGTAATATTCAGATTTTGACTAACCTGTTGATTCAGTGGTTAGGGAATCTGAGTACATTGATTAATATCGTACTATGTGATTGATTTCGTATCTGACGCAGTGACTATTCAACAATAGCATATACTTCGATTACGTCAGTTCTAAAGGTCCAGTACTAATAACTTATTATACAGATGCTCTTATTCTAGAAACTTTTTATTTTAATTCCATGTTATGCAAATGTCCGAGATAATTTTATTCTGAATTTCACCTTTAGAAGAGAATACGTAATTACGTAAGAAGACGTGAAAAAAAATATCTTCAATATGAAAAATATTTAAGTTTATAGCGGAGAGTTATGATTTAATCATTTGCCTTACTTGTAATTCATAGAGCTGCGATACCGAATGTTTCATATTGACATGTACCTACATAAAATGCATAATATAAATTATATATTATTATGATGGTATGATTATGTTATAACATTAGGGCCTCACTCTCAAATATATCTTTACAGACCTAACGAGGTTCTACAAGTAGGTACAGTAATCACTGCCTATTACTGTGTAATGAGTACCGAAATATGCGTTTATTTGGTTATTTAAATGTAAATAAATATTGAAAAGTTTAGTATCATTGAAACCAAACGACGTAATTTCTGTTTCATTAATAAGTGCAATGCTCGTCACAAATCATTATCAGGATTATGCTTTATATATTATGTTTATTATGTTTGACTACCGCGATGGTCGTGTAGGTTGGCAAGCGCGACTACCGGTCGAGAGGTCACAGGTACAAATCCCGGGTCGGGCCACTATTGGATTTTTCTAACTTAGATTTTTTTGTGGTGGCTAGCAATCTGGACATGTGCCCGGTGCAAGTCAATATACTCATCATCCTAGTGGGACGTAAACTTAACTGCTGAAACTCCTCTGCTTATATATTTTTTTTGATTACAAAATTATTGCTACAAATGTACACTTGTGTGACGTAGATCGCCCTCCAGCTTGTGGAGTGACGATATCCGTGGTGTTGCTGGCAGCGGTTGGATGCAAACAGCTGAAGATCGAGCTCAGTGGCGTGCTGTTGGAGAGGCCTATGCCCAACCGTGGACGACGCAAGCAAGCTGACAATGATAATGAAGATGATGTCAAGAGTTAATTTCGTTTTTTAAACAGGATAATCGTATTTGAAAACGTAATAAATATGCGTAATATTTATGGTCCATCCAACTTTCGCAATAAAATATACTGCACATCGTATAACTACGTAGCAAGTGCAGAATGTTCAACGTACTTTTCCCTTGATTTTGAGTGAAATTATGAAAATATAGTCTTTTGGGCAAAAATATTTAAAAAATCGTAAAACAAAATATACGTCTCATCATCGCGTTTGGTAGGCAAATTAGGAATTCTTTTATAGTTTAATGAGGAGTGCGAACGGAATGAACTAAAGTGATAAAACTCCGCTCTTCCCATTCCTTGGTTTCGGGATAGCCTCTACATTTTATATTCGAGATTTATGGCTGGTGCGATAAATTTTACGACGTGGAAACTTCCAAGTTAACGTCGAGATGTTGAAACGCGGGGTAAAGTGCTGGTTCTAATGCTGTAGAGAAAAGATAAGCGAGTATTAATAGCCGGCGCATTAGATTTATGAACTTCATAATATCAACTGATGCTTGCCCCATTGTCATTTTTGTCACAAATAAAAAAAAATCTGATTTTTGTTTGCAGCTCGAACATCGATGAAAAAAATTTAATCAAGCAATTCCTTTGTAGCTCATGTTTATCATTATCAATTCTTTTATTGTTCTACTGCTGGACTGGAATCCCCTCAAATTGAAAAGATTAAAGCCAAACGCTATCTTGATATGAGACAAGCAACGTTTCTGCTACAGAAACACAGAATACAGCTTTCGAGTAAAATTTTCGCTTTTGTGAAAATTTTAACGTCTCGATTTAACAACGCCGTGGTTTATACCGCGACGCGAATACGGCAGACCCGTACGGTATGGTTCTTAGAACTTAGATAATTTTAATATAGATTTATCAAGTTCACTTTAAATATACTGCAAAAACAGTACTATTATTTCGTTTTATTTATATGTATCAATGTATTCCATAGTAACTGGTATAATGTGTAACTGTTCTACATTCGTCTGCCTACCTCTTCGGGGATTACAGGCGTGATGTTACTTTTTGTATTTATTAAACTACGATTTAATGAAATAATACAAATTAATCTATTTAACTCAATTTCAGCAGCTCCATATAAAATTGCAAATTTAATTCGTAATAATACGACGTGCGATAACTGCTTCTGCGGTAACTCGAGAGCTCCCAAAGAGAATCTTTGACTTTCTATCTAGTGTTTTGTAAGAAAGCTATGTTGAATATGTTATAACAGCATTTAATATATCCACGCGTTTACTGTGAACGCTAAGTATATCTAGACAGGCTCCAGATTCGACTTAGGAATTCCGGATGCAACGTACCTAAACACAGACCTAAACGCGACGTTAGAAGTTTACAGCGCTCTTTGTCTTGTGTTAGTGAAATACCTCGGAATTTCAAGGGGAAAATTTCATTAATGCGTTATAATTTAAACTTAAGTTTTCTCAGTGTAACGCTAAACTCGAGATGAGTATCCTGTTTTTCTGTTATCAACGGATAACAGGAAACAGGATACTCGATAATACATATATGTATGTAGTATATATAATTATAAATAACACGGCAATAACCGCCACAGAAAATCCGTACTGAAATCAGTCTTTTCTATGTAAATTTATGGGAATAAAAGCGCAATTATTGTGTTAATGCGTGAGAAGTCTTTAAACCGTTCTATAGATATCAGAAAAGATTCATTGTCGTAACAGAAAAATTTAACAAACCCGGTCATGTATAACCGGGATTGATAAATTATGCGCAATGCAATATTTGATTTTGGTTTTGGCTTTTTTTTTCGCTTAACTATATAGTTTTTTGGGTATAATCTGAACCATAATAATGGACCTTTCAGGCATAAACCGCAACAGATCTGTGGCCTAAAGTGCTTTACTGGAGAATCCTTAATATGACCTAAACATTTTTTGGACTAAATAAGACCTATTTGTAATTCAGAATATTTCTGGTTTTTGCTGTTTAGCTTTTTAGTTAAGCACTTGTATTTCTGGTATAAAGGTTGTGATTCTGACTTCCGGTAGAATCACCCACGAAGATGCCTTGTGTCGCTGTCATAATGACTTTTAGACTAAAGTTGTAGACCAACATTGAAGTGAACTAATTTAATTAGAAGCCAATATCTTTGGTTTCCTTTTGTGTTAGTGCTTGCAAGTTCTGAACTGTGCGGTCTAGAACCGGATATCCGATCGAAAGACGCTCTCACTGCTTTGTTCATACAATGTGGGGATTTAGAATCCACACTAGCGTTTAAATTTATCATAATGCTTACATATAACATTCATATCGCAGAAACTTGTAATTTATGTAACTTACATTTTTATGTATTCACAGATTAATATTTTTTGCTTAATTATATATATATATATCGTCGTAACTGGTGAAACGTGGAAGTATAATACACTCCTATACCTACCTCTTCGGGGATTACAGGCGTGATGTTACGTTTTCATATATACATAAGACTTATTAGGCTCTACCTCATTGGTAATTACATAGTTTTATGAGTAGTCCTAGTACCAGTACCGCCGAGCAAACAAGACAACGGCTACATAAGTCGGTAGTGTGCTCGTACGTTTCAAAGCGATGTCGTGCAAAGCGCAATCAAAATTAATCAAATGTGGATCAATGGAGTACGACTGTCTGGAATGTCTTTTGTTTATAAATACATTTGTTCGGCCTCGACGTTATATTTCTACTTATACTTGGGCGTGAGGTGAGAATCTTTATGATGGACCAAATTCAAATTAGATTTTTACCCCGTAATATAATATAAAGATTTATTAACTATAATAGCATACATATTATTTCTCGATTTACTGCAAAATTGACAAGACTACTGATTTTGCTTTTTATATAGACGGTAGGTACTTGTGTATCTGCAATATTACAGACGTTATCAGTTAGATCGCTTAGATGACGTCCTACCAACACGTGATACCACCAATACACCCAATGTTTCTATGTCACGAATGATGAATCGTATTATATCAGACGAGATAACAAATTGAAATTCCAAACGGCGATTCAATATTAAAGTAGGTAAAATACCTGCCCAAATATCTCGGGACGCAACGGGAATATTTGAGGGGTTACGTCGGGAGAAGGTCGGAATTATCAGCGTAGTATAATGTAGGGTTATATCTGTTGCCAATTGAAGGGTTAAAGAGTTTAAAAGCGTTTAAAAGCGTCTATCGCAAGGCAATGTATCAGATAAAAATGCCACAGTCTAGTCTGTTGTTAATAATTATTTTTGTTCTTCCGTGAATTATTTTCAAGGTTAACTATCCAATTATGATGCTTGCTTTAACTCTAATTTGTTTGTTGTCTTCTTGGCTTCGGAATTGCGAACAGCTCAGCTACATTTTGACTAGAACAGATATCTTGTGTATTTTGCTAATATATTACCTAACGTTATTTGTATAAAACATCAATAATATATTTGATGTGACGCCACTGATGTCTTGGAGAGCACAGTTTGTGATTGAGTCGACGTACAAAAAATATACATATTAGAAACATTGGAACGGTTTTTTTGACTAAATACGAACATAGCCATCGTCATTCATCATTAAACCTTTTATTGTTGTTCTAGAAATTTGCTCATTCTAGCGTTTTCCATGTTCTCTAATATAGACGTAACATCACGCCTGTCATCCCCGAAGAGGTAGGGAGAGGAATGTAGAACACTCCCGCGTTTCACCAGTGTTCTCTAAGATGTATGTAAAATATATATGCCTATCCATATTTGTCAAGTGTGGCATATTATGGTGATAATCTTTCTCATCCTAAAATAAAAGTGCCACGGTTAATGGATTGAAGACGATGTTGAATGTCTTAATATAGAACACGTCTTGTTCACGTACTTATATTTTTACGTAACTCAATAGCCACAATCATTTCAAAGAAAATCTTATCCAGAAATACTGTTATTGCGACGTTACAAGCCTAACCGTGCTGTTATATGTGCGGTCGACGCACATTGTAGTTCTTAACATGTAAAAAAAATGTAAGTCTTGCGTAAACAGTAGGTACGAGTCTTCCAAATCACCAGTCCTCGGGTCCTCACACTGTTCTCTATCAAACCGTACGTCTGGTAAACCATCAATACCTAACAAGTTTAACCGTCCATAATAATCAAACCCGTTAATCTTATAACCACAAACCAAGATCTTTCAGATGAATTTCGACCACAGCGACATAGCTTTTATAGGATGGTAGGTTGTTTGTGTGTTTGGAGATAGCTTATGTACCCCATTTTTGCTTTAACGTGAGTTTAAAGTAATTGCATTCTAGTTATTGCAGTTATTTCAGTTATTAGCCAAAGGAAACAATCAACTAATTCGAGTATTCGCTAACGTGAAGTTGTATGTACTAACGTACTTACCGTATAATCGGTTACCAGCGGCACAGTATATCAGCAAGCTCGAAACACGCGAGTAAGTATCGACCCTCGTTGAAATATTTATGAAGAAGGCAAAAAATGAGAATTCCACACGTAAGATTGTCTTCGAGAAAATGTTTGCTGGAAAATATATTTTTGTTCTATCTACCCCATATTTCCTTCTAACCATCCTCCACCAGACGTGTTTCGCCTTATAAGACTGAAATTACTTAAAAGCAGATAATTTTCTTCAATGTTGTAGTTGAAACATTTAATACAACAAAATAGCTTAAAAGTTAACAAGTGGTCTCTTTATGTTACAGTCAAACTTATTGGATGGCTTTAAAACAGTCTCAAGAGTTTTGTGACCTACCCTTGCATAAACATAATTGAACTTTCAATTATGTCACCAAATACGAATGTCTCAGTACAAATAACAACATTCTCAAGATGTTGATGTGATATTACATAAATAGGGATGGTGCATATTCAGTAAATAAAACGCACATATCTTGCAATGCTTGCACATTGTAAGCGATCTGTTAAGTTAAGCGTACGGGGCGCGGTCATTACACGGATAGGTAACCACTGGTGGCAAATTTTAACCACCGTTTCTGTGCTTCCAAACGCACGTTTAACAGTCGGTTCCGATTGTCACCGATTCCCATCGTCGGTGATAGGCAAATGTTAAACCTTCCCGAAAACCTTAAGAACAGTGTAAAATATGTCCAAAAGATGGGTTGCGCTTTGAGCCCGTATTGTCTCTTATCGAGACTGAAGCTGCATGGTCTAGTATACTCTAAGCCTTCATCTGTGACGCAAAATACTTCTTACACCTTACAATGAAGAAGGGTTTTTTCTGTGATGATTTACTTTTATTATATCTAAAATGTAATGATATTTCCGATTGCAGATTGCATTCGCCGAAGTCTATTTTTTACAACACCTGCTAAAACATGATTGATTTAGAGCCATATACTAAAGGCTCCAAATCAACACTATTCTCGTACGTTTAAACTTAAAAAACGGCAGCGTGGTCCCGATTTTGAAGCTGAGCTTTTTGTCCCGAACTAACCCCTATGTTACCGCGCTAGGAGAATACCTGAAACAGCATTTCGTTTCACGTTATGCGGTTACTCTGTAAAAACAATTGCGTCTTCAGCGTAAATGTTTCCGTAGCTCGATATTGGTCTTCGAGATTCTCGGAAAGTCTCTGAATAGTTCAAAATAGTTTACTGTCATCATCAATCATAGGTTAAAGAAATAATAATCATTTAAATATATCATTATTTGCGACTTTTTAAACATTCCGAAATTTCACCTGAAAGCACATTTTGGGACACTTTTTCGGTATCCACATTTAAATCTTTAATGCTTCAAAAACAATAAGAATACATAATCCGGTGATTCGCTTTCACTTTTAAATATTCTCTCAACTTTTTGATTTTGGGTAGTGATAAAACTCCTCCTGGTTAGCTACTCCTCTGAAGTCCTTTGGTGACGATGACCATTTACCATTTGATAGCCCATTTTGCTGTATGTCAGCCTATGCGACAAAAAAAGAATAATCTGCCAAGATGAGCGCCAGAAAATGTAATATGTTATAATGCATGACTGTGACGCGAAAGATATTCTCAAAAGATGTTGAAAGGAGATATTCTCACAAATTTAACTAAAAGATTCCTTAATAAGAACAGCCATTAAGGACGTAAGAATGTTCCAAGTCCTTTCAGTGAGTTCTACAATGTTTTTATCTCGAGTTTCTACGCCACTGAACGTTGTTTGTACAAAAATGAGGTAAAAGAATATGCAATCTTAATATTAAACGTTCATTGCAACTGAGTGCTTAAGACCTAAATTGGATTCGCCATCTCAGTTTGAAGGTTGAAAAATTAACCGGCTCACTTTCATATATATGCTTCTAAAGAAGAAATGCAATAAACTGACATCTAATTCTTTGTGCTTTGTAATTCTAGAACATGCTAAATTACGAAACGGAACATTGGGAATGTTTTATTCTGAAATGAAGACGTTTAATCCGTTCGTAAATGAGAAAATTCCTGACTGGTGTAACTTGATAACACATCACTGAGAGTCGGGAATTAACTTCAGGAATCCTGTATAAATTCGGGTGGCAAGAGGGTTCTGAAGAATTCCTTAATTGGACACGCTTGGTCTTGACACGCCACGACACCTAAACTAAAACTTCCACTTTCCGAAGCGAAATCTTCGAATTAACTTCGGTTTGGAACGATTGAAGTCTCCGGATATATTCTAAAACTTGGCAGGGAATTTATCTTCGCAAAGTTGAATTAGGCACTTTAGGTTCCGGTCGAACGGCATGCAACTAAGCGATGCGCTATATTTTCTTTAACTTAAGTAAACATAAAAAAAGGTAGCGGCAAGCTCATAAAATGATTTTGGTAAATGAAAGCATACTAACAACTCTATTTTAATTATAAATATATATAAATAAATATATAAATAAATATAAAAATATAAATAATATAAGCTCCAAATAACATATAGAAGACGCCTATAAATATTGACATTGTAATTGATATTCATAGGCCAGATATCACAGAATTCAAATTGGTATAATCCTTACAAATAAACAAATACGTAACCTAATAAAATAATAGGTAAACAATTGAAATAAGTAAGATTGACAAGGGAAAAAGTGGAATGATAACAGTGGAGATATGGTGGACGTTGGTATGTTTTAAATTTTCGTTTGCCTCTTTCAACTGGATCGTACTTCAAAGTGGTATTTTTTGTGTTAGCAGTTATCAAATATAAATACATTAGATACTATCACAAATCTTCATGTACTTTTGCAATAGTTGTCGATGTAACCACAATAAAATATTATGAGTATTTGTTAATTATCTATATATGTAACTCTGAGGAAAAATTTTGTTTTACAGTAGCACATATGTACATATGTAGCTTTAGTTTAATTCTTGTCGCTTATAGAAAGCTTCTGTTTGGTATTCGACGATAGTACATTCACCGGAAATAGATGGCCCCAATTTAAATGGGTGCGTTTAACTTATCTGGCGAGCGAGATAGGAATAATCATTGAGATCGTTGAAGTGATTTTTAACAGATTCCACCTTGAAATACGGGGCAGAGGAAAAAGTAATAAGTTAAACATACGTAGACAGAGAGCTAATATGAAAGACTTATGAGTTATACAGTTTGTAAGTAAATCTCAAAAGCGCCGTGTAGTACCAAAATTATATTTAAGCGTTGTTCATAATTTTTCCTGAAATGTGTATGTTTTTATGGAATGTGCAGTTGTTACTTATAAGATGTTCCCTTTTAGACCCAGCTACTGCAACAGGATAGGCCTTTTGAATTTATCTACATATGTGAGATAATCGATATAATATGTAGCAACATTTTTGGTAAATATTTAAAGTTTAAAAACGTAACATCATGTCTATAATCTCAGAAGACGTAGACAGAGGAGTACATATATAGTACACCTTCCAGAGGAGTTAACTACACTAAGTACCTAACAACAGTTATGTTTACTCGTACATTCCACCATAGAACAGAGTGAGAATCCATTGCTATTCTCTGGGCAAAATCCAGACTCCGAGGAACTGCTAGAAATTTTTACTAAACAATTTAAGTTACAAAAATCCAATAGTGCCCGAACCGACTTTGAACCAACTTTTCTGCCTTGCCCTAACCCTACTTTTACTATTTAGACTGTTATCTAACCGATGTTAATTCATCTGTGTCTTAAAGCCTCATAAAACGATATGAGTTTTTTTCATAGACTACATCGACATTGAGTCAGTAGTCAGGATACTGTACAGTTGCAAAGACAGCTAATCAACACGACTTTAACAGTATCCAGAGAACGCAAAAGGTACAAGTTATATTGTTTAGAATTTCATAAACGGATACAATGCAACCGCCAGGGAATACAAGTTTCCAAGCCGTTAATAAGGGTTCCCCCTTGTTTTCATCCCCGCGCTATATAACATTCTTCCCCTATCCACAACGTATCTCATATATCATCCTTAACAGATATAATACGAGAAACTCTTTTTTGGGATCCCATACCTGGATTAACTTTTTGTTTGCTTCGAGGATTTGGGCAAGAATTTTTGATTGTGATCCTTTTCGTGCTTAGGTTCTGAACACGCGGTTGGGGAAGCTTGGGAAACCCACGCCATACTACTCCAATGTCGAATAATGTAAATAGTCATAGAGGATTAAGAACACATTAGTACTCTTCCTGTAGGATAATCAATCTTATCCCGTCGGAAACCGGATTTTCTAGTCGTATTTACCGGACTTGTCGCATTCCAAGCGGTTGACTATATTATGTATTATGAGATCTCGTATACACAAGAAAAGTTGTTCAGACTGCCCGCAATTTTAAATAAATGAACTTTGAACGACGTATGTTTGACCTGTATCAAATAAAATTATATCTGACATATTTGAAAAAAAAAAGAAGTAACTTCACGCCTGTAATCCCCGAAGAGGTAGGCAGAGGAATGTAGCACATTCCCACATTTCACCGGTTACGTTTACGTCCCACTATGGAATAGGTGGTGAGCCTATTGCCATGCATCAGGCACATCTCCAGACTCCGAACCA
>DWFO01005580.1:0-10436 GCA_018246595.1 Mimoniades nurscia nurscia
AATTTTATTATAATTAAAAATGCATGTGTGCTTCGACACAACAGTATCTGACAAAAGCATTAAGGTCAACAATTCATGAAATAGTTTTTACTGAGTTCATTTTATACTTCTGCGAAATACATGAACTAGTTCTCGCATTCCTAAATCTAAATACATGATTAATATATAAAGAATGTGCATTATTTTTAAAAACTAAGTTTTATAACTATATAGATTCATTTTTCATTTAATATGCAACTTTTGCTGCTATTTAGTAATTTTACAATAAAACTTTATATTTTTATACAATGATTTGTATAGAATAGATTGAAAAAAACTGTAGTTTTTTATAAACGTAATTTTGAAATGAAATATTTACGTAAATTGCAGTTTCTGCTAATAACAATGAACTACGCAAATGAAGTTGACATTGAAAGCAAGTCCGCATTGGACTTCAGCAAGCTACACATGTTAAAATAATAGAGACCACTGGATAAAACTGAGTCGCGAAGCGCTTGTGGTGCCGTAGTGCAGACGACAAGTTCGGGAACGGAAAACGTTTGGAACCGAATCTGCCAGCGAAAGTATTCTCGAGGTGCTAGAGTGCTGTTAGTAGATTGATTTGTACAACCAAATCCCCACGAACCCCGTGACCCTACGACCTCATGTCCCCCGGAGTACAGAAGGACGTTTATATCCCCCATGACAAGCCTTTTCGTTGTACACGAAAGGAAAGTATTTCTACATGTTCCATGTATTGTATTCACGTATATGTACGTGTGTTTTTTTAACGAATTAAATATCAATGCAAATTTTAAGGTGTTATAAGATTGAAACAATACGTGCGTATGCTGGAATTAAATAGATTTTAAAGGACTTTTTATACATGAATTGTTGTGTTGTTGAAGTTTTTTTTTAATTTCCTTGTTCATATTATGACGTATGTATTTTGAATAATAATAATAATAATTATTATTGAACGAAAAATATGTATCCCACACTCATGATATTGTTTTGCGTGCAAACGTGATGGGAATTTATTTATGTGTGATTCTGTAACACGTAATCTTTGTAATGTAATGTGTATGTAGATGTGTTTATTGTAAGAAGAAAAATATTAATGTAAGGCTTAAGTTATATAAAAGAAACTAATATTGACGCCTATTAATTCAATTGTCGACATAACATTACTGGTACATTCCGTTTTCAAATGTGTAATTTAAATATGGAGTTATCGATTTCACTATCAGTAAGCCACAGGCGACAATGTTAGTTTTGAAAAGTTCGAGACATAGGAGTTTTTCATATCTTCCGCATGTTACAATCATTCCAAGGATGCTTCCGTGTTTTATTTTTCTTTTATTTACAAAAGACATTAATGGTTACGAAATCAATTGAATAAGGTATATTATTTAGTTGTTCTTAAAGGACGTATCTTTTAAATGCAACGCAAATCTGCGTCAACTGTGTCATCTCATTTTTTTAAATTTAAGTAAGTACGCCAAGCGCGAATCGTACGATAAGATCTCATCATTCCATCGTCGGCTTTAAACGAATATTCTCTCGGGACCACATTATGCTCAATTAAACAGAAAAAAATCTCCATTTTTTGTAAAATGTATTATATAATAATAAGTGATTATATAACTTCTGTTGATGTCGTATGTGAACTGCGCCTTATATTATTGTAAATAATATTTTTTATCATTTTTAATATAATATTTAATAAACTGAGGAATGATCTTCTTGTAATAGTTTAATTCAGTTTTAGTTTTAATTTTTAAGTATTTTTGTTTTGTGTCATCGTTATGTGCCAATGAGCCAGATTCTGAGTCGTTTAGAAAAAAGAAAGTATAAAGAGGTTAAATTTTAATCTGAATGGTACCCGATTTTGAAGTTTAGTGATAATTGTGTATTACTAGCAACTAAGTAGGGGTACATTGTAAGCGAAACGCGTGCTTCCTTTAAATGAATTCTTGTTAAATGAAAAAAAAATATAAATGTATTAAAATAAAGAAATCCAAAACGTTAAAGTGGTCTCTTAGGTGAGTACAAATTGTAAATATGATTGCCTAGTATTATTGTGAAGAAACTTATATAATGCTATTTCCAAATTAAAAAATATTGACATAAAATTATTATTCCAATTTAGCCGACATAAAAATCCTTATAAATCTCTTTCACGAAAAGAACCGATAGTTAAAAAAGATTTCATCAAGTTTACTAAATAAATACTTATTAAAAATAACAAGAACAAATTTCTTTGGTAAATGTCTCAGAATATGCTCTTATAACAATTTTCTTTAAAAGAAAACACATATAATGTTTTATATTCATATGACGCTAGGCAATCGAAAATCTGATGTTTGGCACAATTTTCGTAAATCTGTAAAGTACGGCACGAACTGTGTTAAAAATAAGGTCCCCGGACCCCTGCGTGCCTTCAACTAGTTGTAAGATTAGGGAAGCTTGTAATTTAACTATTCCACATAGTTATAAATTGTAGTTGTAACTTGTACATACATTTTTATCATTATTTTTATGAAATGCATTTCTTTGTAAGATTCGAAGTTAGAGGAGAATAAAATTTTAAATATTTTCCCCTTAATTGACAATAAAGGAGTAATTAAAATATTCTGTTCTTTGATTTGTTACTATCATCCTTTACGTTGTTGTAGTTTTACATTCGAATATATAAATGCCATTGATTACACAATATCATACATACGCGCGCTTTTTTAATAACAAATGCACCAACGTATATATGTAGGTACATAATGTCATTCAGCCAATCTAAACTTTTTAATTATAATTTAATAAAAGATGATGATTTTGATTGATGATGAGAACTTCATACATTTTTTTTTGAAAATAACAGAAACATAATTTTATTATTATGTCGTTAAACAGCTCGGAGATGTAAACAAATTCTTATTTTTATCATCTACCCTTCAGAGGAAAATAATGATTATGGGCAAATTATCCGCATCATAACAATATTTCGTTACTGCACATTCAAACTGGTTTTGTTATAAAATCATGTACTACAATAAGAATCAGAATCAAAGTGTGGTTAAATAGAGTATTTATAAATAACAAGCGGAGAAGAAATATTTTTTCAATGTTGAATAAGTACGTGCCTAGTGTTTTAATTTAATATTTGTGTAGAGTATGCTTTTTGAAAACTTTAACTTTTATAAATACATTATTGTGTATAAATACATTGTGTATAAATACATAAATACATTATTTGTATCAATAATAAATAAAAACGAACCTAAACTTTATGATCATTCTAATAGCAGTCTTAACCGTTATCGTAAAACGAACGCCGCAACTTGCCGTATCTACCAGTGACTGAATAATTATATTATCTCACTCAGGACTGTTCTGAGGTAATTTCCATCCAAATAGATTTCAAATTGTCCTAATTATTGTCTTAAAAATAAATAAATTATAGTAACAGGTAATTATTAGATTTGTGCCCGGTGTACGGCAAAAGGCTCACCTACTGTTGCGTAATGGGACGTAAACGTAACTGGTGAAACGTGGGATAGTAAACCACTACCTACATCTTCATGTCAAATCAGATTATCCAATACGTTCTTGTATTAATCGTGTTTTCATGTGGTGGAGGTAATTATCGTAGGTTATGATTTTACAGTACCTATAAAGTACAATATGCCAACGATAAAGCGTGATGGCGCTCTTTTAAGAAAATCCATGTCCAGTAATCGCTTTGTACAGGTGATGTTGTTGAATTAACACATTAGATAAGCTATATTTGATTATTTTCTATTTATTGTATTTGATTTTATTGTGTGGATGAAAAGTTTTCATGTTCAAATATTTGTAAAATTCATCAAAACAGTGAGCGCGATACGACCAAGAGGGGAGATTACGATAGGATGGTGCGCTTCTGCTGCCGCCATGGTGACCATCACCCTCGCCACCCTGGTGGGGAACTTGGCCGTCCTCACGGCCCTACGCAAGCTGCAGCGCTCTCCTGCGCACTATCCGTTAGCTAGTCTGGCGACAGCTGACCTGTTGGTCGCCATCTTTGTTCTGCCCATTGCCTCTGCGAGGGATCTCTTCGTGTTGAGGCTGAGTAGGTTATTTTTTTTTGTATAAAATATACTAAATATACACCAAATGATGTATAAATACTTATATCATTTGATGAATTTATCTTTTAGCGCTAAAAATATACATGACAGAAAAACATTTTATTTAAGCAAACGAGCATACAGTGTTTTTAAGTACCTATATCTTGCTATAGTGCCCAAGGTAAGGTAAGTGTCAAAGGTGTGAGGAAGCCAGCGTTCTTAACATTTTACTATGACGTATTTTTTAAAATCAAGTGCAACCAGATCGATATATGAAGCAGTGGAACGATAAAGTAGTTGATTACAGTGTATATGTTTACAAAGTTTTTAACATTCTTCTGAACATATACAGACAGCTTGCTGTGCACTTTCTGGAGCACATTGGACGTGTTATGCTGCACGGCGTCCATCCTGTCCATCTGCGTGCTCGGCTGGGAGCGGTGCTGCGCCATCACCGCGCCGCTGGCTCGCGCGAGGCGCAGTCGCCGCGCGAGGCTGCTCGCCGCGCTCGTGTGGCCCGCGGCGGCGGCGGTCGCCTTGCCCACTGCGTTTGTGCCGTCACCACTGCACTGGCACGAGGGCCAGCCGGCTAAAGCGTGCACTGTCAATACTAATGTAGGGTAAGCTTCTGTTTTTTTTTGTATATCATTTAAAGGTGCATTCTAAAGTTCCTCTTATATGATTCATGATGAGTTACATTTTTGCATTATAGGGAGTACTTAGTGTGTGTGGTGTACATTACATGAAGCTGTACAGATGATATCTTATAATACATAATTTTAAATAACTTACGTTACTATTCGTGTTTACTCATTCTGTATGGCTTTAAGTCGCTGCCCTGGTAGGATTCGTAAAAACTGCACATTGACTATTTTAATCCCATCCTCTATAATGCCACTACATTACCTACAAACGTAACATCACGTCAGAAATCGCCAAAGAGGTATGCAGAGGAGTGTAGTATACTCCTAGGTTTTACTAGATACGTTCGCGTTCCACGATGGAATAAGGGGTGAATTTACAGCCATACATACAAATACAGACCATTACTTCGAATTTCAAGTTAAAAAAACACGATTCCAGCCAATCCCCAGCCTGAGCATGGAACTCAAGACACCTCCAGATATAGTCATGCCTGCAACCACTCAACCAACGAGGCAATCACTACGTAAAAAAGCCATCGCCATATGGCCTGTACGATTTATGATGTCATTATAAACATTACATCATTTTACGAATGTAGTAACTGTTAAGCATGTTTTATTATCAAATAATAGACTTACTAAACCGATATATTGTGATTAAAACTATCCCACCTATATCCCAGCTACGTGTTCTCGAGCATAACGTTTTCGTTCTTCGCGCCGGCGCTGGCGATGGTGGTGCTGTACGGACGCATCCTGCGCGCGCTGGCCGCCGCGCCACCGATCCGCGCGCACCGCGGCCGCTCGCCCCGCCCCGCCAACGACCAGGTTTAACTTATGATCGCCTAATTTCCCAGTGACATCAACGTCGCTCTAAATCGAGATTTAATCGAGTTTTAAATTGATCCATTTACCACTAATCACAATATAATTACTCCGATCTCGTTTTAATAGGTGAAGCTTCAAATTATGTAGGTACTGATATGTAATAATTATTAGTAAAAACTTAATTGATTTGCGTACTACATTTCTGTTAATTTCTATTTGTGTTTGGCAATATTTTTATTTTATGAAAATAATTAACAATATTTGCCACTTCAATTGAGAGATGTAGTAATCGGTTATAAAACCGAAATACTATTTGAATAGTTGATTAATCCTCATCTAGATGCTTTGCTCAATTTACCACCTGTGCACTCGTCTCTCCGTGTAGGCAGTAAGTTCACTCCACAACTGCCTCAATGTAAACAGGCGAGGGTATTGTTCAAATCCTGAATAGGTTTAAGCATAGTGGGTTAATGATAGTGGGTTAATGATAGTGGGCAAATGGTCGTGGGCAAATGATCGTGGGCAAATGATAGTGGGTTATGATAGTGGGTTAATGATAGTGGTTTAATGATATTTATTCAATTATACTCAAGACAGCCTGTTTGGCTTCGAGGCTCAGACCAGTTTGAAAACTTACCACAATTAAGTATTCTGTAAACAAGTATTTCTTGAACGTTATCTTGTAACATTATTTTCGGATATTTATCAGTGAATACCTTTGTTTAACGTTTGGTTTCAGAGACCGTGCACTCCACTTAGAGGACGAGCTATTTCCCCGACACCTGCGATTCGCGACAATCAAACCACAACGGGGTATAACTTATTATATGCATCACATTACGCCCGGTGTATGGCAATAGACTCACAAGCTATTCCATGATGGGACGTAAACGTAACTGTGAAACGAGATAGTGTACTACACTCCACTGCCCACCTCTTCAGGGATTACTGACGTGATTTTAAAATCTAATTTAGAATTAGCTACAGTCTGCTGTTGTAAACAGACAACTGATAGAAAACATTTGCAAATTTCTATTTTTACACCCACAAGGATATGTTATATGCGTGCAGGGCAAATACTCATACAAGTTGCCCAAAAAAAATTCTCACTGCGAGATATTAATCACTCGACGATATTGCAGAGCGCCATCGCCAAAAGGATGTCATTTAAATTTACCAGAGAATACGCTGCCTGATCCGAAAGCAGCCAAGCCAGTTGCCTCCCTGTAAGTTTGTATAACTAATCCTACCATTTGGACGCTACTTATATCTAACAGACATGGCTGCTTAGTGGTTTTACCAAGGAGTAATTAAACATAATGTCTAATACTCCCAAATAGCTTAGTGTTTTTGTTTCGTTGGTTCCTATGTGACCTAGGTTTATAAATTATCATTGTAATTTTTAGATAATTAATGTAATAAAGTGTTACATATCGTTTTTAATTATTGATTTCCTAACAAAACAATTGCCTAAAAATGCAATGTTTTAGAGCCGGTATGATTCTGCGCCAGCGCCGCGCCACACGCACCATCGTGACGTTAATGGCGCTATTCCTCTTCTGCTGGACGCCTTTCTTCATTGTGTTGCCAGTTGGTAAGCAAAAAAATTATCTCCCTTGTGTATCAAAATGAGGCGAAGATCTTAATATTGACATTTTTCTTGCCCTGGTGATGTCCATTTTCATATAAATATTTCACTAAAACATGACCAATGAAAGTCTATAGAGTACTAAAAACCTTAATGTCGAAGAATCAGCATGTAAGAACGATTGAAAGCACCAAAGTACCGAAGAAACTTAAGTATTAAAAAGTCCAGTTCGTTTCTATGAATTATGTATATAGCATAGCTTTCTATTGACGATTTTCATCATGACTAATATAAAAAAATACAGGACGTATCATATTAACACTTGATATAAATGCACATGAGTTAGACAAAATTAATTATAAATCTAATTATCAATACATTTATTGAAAAAATACTTTGCTCGAACAGCCTTATTGTCTCAAATGTACATTGTAATGTGATAGCTATAATATAAATAACAATTTGTCACTGCGATCGAACGAATTATAAGCCTACCGGTGTGCAGACTCAGTGTGCGACTGCGTTTCGGACGCGGCGTTCGAGTGGTGCACGTGGCTGGGGTACACCAACTCGGCGCTCAACCCGATGGTGTACGCCGCCGCGTCGCCCAGTGTGCGGCGAGCCTTGCACGCTTCCCGCACCTCCACCGGCTCCAGGAACGTCGACGCGCCGCTCACGCCTAACGCGAGGAGAGCTTCATGTGAGTGCCCAATTTTATACCACTGGAATGCGATACGTAACATTAGCGTTGAATTAATAATGAGGTAAATGAATGATCGAATTTATCATGTATGTATGTACTAATTATAAGGTACAAATTCAACGCTCAATGCAGTCTGGGTCGATGGGTCAATAAAAACCATAATATAAAATAAATATCCTTTATTTACACATTCGAACATCTTGTGTACTCTCTTTGGCATAAAATCTACCCATCCTTCTATTAAATGTTATAAGATTAACTTCAAAATTGCACTCGAAAAAATACTGTCTATATCATGAAAGTGATCGATCAAAATATCTCTCTAAAACCCTTCCCGGTGCTGGGCGTGGGCCTCTATGTTAAACTTTATCATTAACAACAAACAACAATATATTATTTACAACTTACATTAAACTTTGTAACAAGTTATCAACGATATTTTTAATATCTCAACAACGTAATAACTAGTTTGTGCATAAATAAATCATCAATATTCAAAACTTCCATCCGTTGCCTCATAGACGATTATATTTCTATTTATTACACATCTGTTTGTAAATAATTTTGTATTAGTATAGTACCTACATATCAACAGGAATATTATTTTTAAATCTAGGCAATAATGAAAACTTTGTTCTACGGAACACTGGTACACTTATTTCTATTATTATACATCACCCCGCAGGTTCAAAAGCGTTGAGATTATGCCATATCAGAACAAAAATACATCTACAACACTTAGCGACATCTAACTTCTTGAGAGAACAATTAATGTTGCAACAGAAAAACAATCGTTATAAAAAGTGTTCGATAGGATTAATTCATCCCTGGATTTGAATAATCACTTTTTCTAAAGAACGCACTCGGTGGATAACAAGCATTAATAATATAAACAAAAAAGAGAAAAGTGGTTCACAAAAAATGAGAAATAGAATAAGAAAAAAATTAAATTTTCATTGCTAGCATATAAATTTGTGGCTTGAAATGAAGTTTACTTAATGTCTTAAAATCATATCAATCTCAATTGACTCTTCACGAAAAATATTCAAGATGGCGTTCGCACTCAAGATGGCGGCTAGAGCCTCAATACGGCGGCTAAAATCAAGATGGCGACTACAAATGGTGGAGGGCGGGAAAAAGTACTCGCTGCACCACCAAAATCTTTATCGTCGGGCACACAGTTCTTGCACGTACAACGTCCGGACAGACAGTAGCCGGGCTCGTCTTCTTCGGAGACACATTCCTGGAACCAGATTAGTTAACATTTTATAATTACATTACGCTTGTCATATATGTAGGTATATTTAAAATTTGTTTTCAATAAAATTTCTTCGTTGATCATAATTTTGGTTTCAATTATTTTTATTATAATAAGTGTATAATTGAAAATCTAATTAAATATTACGGAATCATACTTGGGACGAGATACGTAACTGATAGGAAGAGACAAATCGATTGTAGTTGGTTGTTATAAATGAACCAACCTCATCTCTCTTGCACTCCTGTCCCGGTCTACGTCTGTGCCAGCATCTCGGCGGGTTGCCAGCGGCTCGAGCGTTGTAGGCACAGCCGCACATGCCGGCCAGACACAGCGCCGCCCCCGGGGACCGCGCTTCCGGCACGCCGGCCAGCGCGTCACATTGGACATCAAAGTCGCACGTGTCGTTAAGAGCTCGGGCCGCTGTACAAACAAAATTTATAATAAAATAAGCACTTATGCTCATGATGCGTTGGCAAATTACAGAAAAAGCATACATTTGAATAATCACACTAAGGTATTAGTTGCAGTTGATGCAAAGATAAAATATACACTTACATTCAAGACAGGCGTTGGTTTCGGTATGCGCGACCCAGTGGTCGCGGCATCGACAGGTACCACGGCACTCGAGGCCTGGCCCGGCGCATTGTAACTCATCCTCGCACTCTTCGCCTAGGACTGCGTCGCGGACACATCTGGAGTTTAATAAAAACATTTCTTAAATAAAAAGAACAATTTCCAATTAATTTTACTTAGTTCTAATAAGAAAACAATTAGCTGAAAATGTCTCTACCGAGTGCCATTATCTCTAGGGCTGTACTGCAGCTGACAGGTGCAGTAGCCGCGCACGCAGAACGCCTGTCTTTCCGTTCCCTGTTCACCCAAGTAACAGTTCTGGTCCACCAGACACCGCTCGCCGATTACTGAAACATCATTTAATCTCCTTATTTACTAGCCACTAGCTCGGTTCGTCACGGATATACCTACATACGGAGTACATTGTAAAGTCTTATTATGATTTTTTTTATGTTTTTTATAATTTATATATTTTTTTAATTTTTGTTTCGCCTATGTTTATCAGGGATAGTGTATTATTGTAATGGTGAAAGAATTTTTGAAATAGGTCCACTAGTTTCAGAGCCTATTCAATGCAAACCAAACAATTAAATCTGTCCTCTTTATATTATTAGTACAGATAATAGCAGACCTTTAGACATAGATAAAAGCGATTATCATCTAAAACTCAACATAATACTGCCTCGTTGGTCGTGTTGGTTGCGAGTGCGAATGCCGAACGGGAGGTCCTGGGTTCGATTCCCGGGTCGGGCAC
>DWFO01005581.1:0-10435 GCA_018246595.1 Mimoniades nurscia nurscia
TAGTTTCATCTTGACGTACAAAAAGTGTTGTAATGAACCAATTTTGAATAAATGATATTTGAATTTGAATTTGACATTTGTATGTGCGGTATTTTCGATATTAGTTATTTTATTTAATTCAATCGCTCAATCAATTTTAATGGGTGCTTTTACTGGTTATTACATCATCACAAAGCCGTGAAAAAGAAACTTTAACGTGAAAAACCAAAGCCTAAAAATCACTATTTTTGTTCAACGGGGAAGGTCGTGATAATGATTGATGGTAGCAAACAAGTGCGCGCCGAAAGTGAAAACGACTTTGATCCATTACGAAAATCAAAATAAAATAATGTATGTTAAAAAGGGTAGGAACACTAAAAATAAAAGAGGCAGCAGTGTGCAGAATGTAAAAATAGTACCTAAAAGAATAACAAATTTATTTGTAATTATGTAAAATTTAAAAACAAATTTGACGATGTTGCCTTATCGGTTGTTTGGAAAGAGTACGAATAGTTTTATAACAATGAAAACCCAACCTTAGAGAAGTACCTATTTGTTCTTGGAATGAAATTTTTATCTAAAAATGTCGTTGTTTTTATTGGTAAAAGATATAGGTACGATATTTAGTTATCTTTCAGTAATTTCTTGTCCAATCGATAAATTACTTAGTAGTTACACATAACTAGCAAAAGTTTGCAACAATACAATAGTCAAATTAAAAACAGATACTTTTTGTACTTTTTATTAATTTTTCGAAATATATTACACATACATGTATAATTAATAAATAAGATAATTTTAATATACGAATAATTAATCATACTTTCAAAACCGAAAGTTAATGATTAACAATAGAAAGATTTAAAATATAACCGTAAAATATTTATACATCTCTTCATCGGACCAGTGTTGTGATAACAAGCAATGGGAGAATTAAAGTGAGCGAAGTAAATAAATTTAACTTTTAACAAGTTAAAAACTTGTGAAACAATTAGAATATGAAAATAAACTGTAGCTAAGTTACGCCACCGTCTCCAGGTGAAATTAATATATAATTAACAAAGTCGAGTGATCGAACAAAAGTTTGTTGCGAGGAGTACACGAATGACTCGCCCACGCTGACAAATACTGTACAATATTCCTTCAACCTTCAATCAAGTTAATAAATTAGTCGACGTACTTAAATATTGTGAATGCTATTATATTTTCTAACTTGAAATTACTGTTAGGTGTTAGGTGTTTGGAGTCTGGATTTGTGACTGGTGTACCGCAATATGTTCATCACCTATTCCACGATGGGACGTATACCGTACGAGTACCATCGTGGCTCCCTGACTACCATTTCGGTGAAATACAGGTTTGACATTACGCTTTTATTTAATTACATATACAAAATAAGCCACAATCGGAAACAAAGTAAAAAATATATAACAACATTCATTCTTCATGCGAGACAAATATCTTTTGTGCAACCGTCACGTTCCTTATATTATACGAGTATGCTATCAATACGGGATTACAGCCTACAATTTTTTGGAGTACTAGGAAACATGGAAGGAATACAATCGGAGGTAGCAAACCAAAGCGTCGTGCAGTGCAAATGTAGATGCAGATGCGGAGTGGAGTGCAGATGCGGAGTGCAGATGCAGTAATAACACTGCATTTTTACTCAAATCTTCCGCACTTAAAGAAATGTATCGCTGGCGCTCGTCGTCTCCATAAAAACTAATATGAGGAAAAACCCGAGCGCAACTTCGAGCAAACGCAGATTTATTTTGAGCTTTAGAAATTCCACACAGACAGACTTTTAACAGTATAACTAGATTACTATTAGGTATTTAGATAGCCTGAAAACAGCTTTCAAAGCTTAATTTTTGTTTACACTTAGTAGTTATAGGTACTAGATAAATATGTTACACCGTGATACGTAAAGGACGTTTCAGGAATTAATGATAATAAACTAATTATAATTATCTAATGTGAGGTGCTCATAAGATAATTGTAATCGAATGACAAATGTACTATAACGTGCATGGAGCCTTAGCCAATGTTAGGAATGATGAAGAATGAACTGAAGTTGTTAAAACCGTGTGTTCAAATGTTCAGTGGTTTCAAAGTTAGAAGTATCGTTACAGAAACTGTTCGAGTCGCTAGTACTTATATTTTTGCGGAGAGTGTTACCGTATATTTATACCGTATAGTTACAGTATATTTGATCGTTATCATTGATACGCATTGTGATTAAATCTAGTGTATCCCTCCATTTGTTTAGAAGAGTACCGTTTCAAAATTATACTACAAGTCAAGTGTAAATTTATCGTACTTTAAACTTGCATGAAAAGTTTGTTAATAGAATGTATACATTTCTGATTCTAAACACGAGTACATAATGTAGGGAGTTTCCAAATGGTAAATTATATTCGTAGGCGGAGCTTCAGGCAAAAGCAGAGTTGCACAGCCTCTGTTTTTGCTAAAATTGGTAACTTCTAACACGCTCTTAAGCATTAATGGTTAATTATGTTTCTTATACGAAGTAATTTGTACAGATTCTGAGAAAACATTACTGCCACACAGTGTTACTGCCACCATTGTTACCTATATTACAACAATAAATCTTCACGCCTATATTTCACAGAACGAGTAGACAGAGGAGTGCAGTACTTCCACGTTTATATAATGTTTATAATATAATAATCTACAGTAACGATTTGATGCCACCAGACATTTTAACAACGATAATTTGCTTATAATAAATTCATTACTTGACATGCAAATAATTTGAATATTTTTCAAATATTTAATATACATACACATAAATGACATTACAATTTATAATGTTACAATTGTACGAAGGTAATATAGCGAGTTTTTTGTACCTAAGTGAGACTAAAAGAGACCTGAGAGTAAAAATTTAAACCATGGAGCGTTTCAAGATTCATCGGTTATATCCGGTGATTTTAAAGGTTATTTGGTTATACGTTGGTATATTGTTCCATATTCAAATGGCAAGTACAACTTTTCAAAAAATGTAATCATTTTATAGTTTTTTATCATATTTATTAATGCAGAAATATGTATGGTGAGTGAAATGGATTCCACAAAGTTGAAAAGTCATCGTTTTCTCTAACGACAGATAAATCAGTCGAACAGTCGAGTTTACAACTTTATTTTATGTATTTTACAAGATTTTTTAACGTAACATCACGCGTGTAATCCCGTTGAGGTAGGCAGAGGAATGTAGAACACTCCCACGTTTTACCAGTTACGTTTACGTCTCACAGTGGAATAGGTGGTGAGCCTATTGCCATACACCGGGCACATGTCCAGACTCCTAGCTACCAATAGAAAATTTTAAGTAGAAAAAATTTGTAGTGCCCGACCCGGGAGTCGAACCCAGGACCTTCCGATCTGCAGTCGCATTTGCAACCAACACGACCATCGAGGCAGGGTAACATAAATCACCCAAGTAGTGATAGCAAAACAGTTGGTATCTCAAAATATCATAGTAACTCACGAAAGTAAAGTATAGTAATGGTAATTTATTCCTGTTTTTATCGAAAACATATTCAGAACATTTCATGATATAGTCGCTAAAATATAGAACATCAATATTCAAATTTATATTATACGAGTATATGTATAATTCCATTTTATCTTTTTTAATTTGGTACTCTGTATTATTTTAATGGAACACTGTGAAAGCCTTTTTTTAAAGAAAAACCCGATCCGTTGAAATATTATCATTTTGAACGCCAATATTCATTCACGCTTCAAATATTACTGAAATATTTTTTTAATACATGCCTTTTTTTGCTCGAGCGACATTATTTCTTCGAAATATATATAGCTTAAAACTCATTTGTTCTGAATCCTTTCCATGACCTAAAAGAAATATTTGAGTATATAAAAATAAAATATTGACTACTTCGTTGGTCGTGTTGGTTGCACACGCGACTGCCGATCGAGAGGTCCTGGTTTCAAATTCCGGTTCAGACATTATAGGATTTTTATCATATAGATTTTCTAGTAGTGGTTCGGAGTCTAAAAATGTGCCCTATGTATGGCAATAGACTCACAATCAATCCATAGTGGGAAATAAAAGTAACTGGTCAAACGTCGGAGTGTTCTTCATTCCTCTGCCTACCCTGGGGATTACAGGCGTGATATTACGTAGAATCACTGACAAATTCCCAAAAGTGTCATGTACCGTTGAAATTTTTAAATTAGCAGCAAAGCTGATCTTAAATATACCAGTTGAGGTTTTGATAACGTCGTCATAAATTATAGTAAGTTAAATGTTAAGTTTTTTTTTTAATTAATTCACAAACTGAACGCAACACATACAAGTTACCACATGCTTATACTATTTAGCACAATTAGTGTACATTCTGGATACTGTGAACATAGCTTGCAATGTGAACACATGTAACAATATCGATACGATAAACCGCTATACGTTATTCTCTTACATTCCAATTATGTTGTCCATTTATAAGTATTACATTTTAAAATAAAGTCAGTTTTACTCCGAACGTCGTACAAACAAGTAAAAATTTGGAAGGCGTTAACAGACACTCCAATTTAACTTCATAGCATTTTTGTCACATAAATTAGGTTTTGTTAAAGCTTCCCTTTTTCATTTACATGGTTTATGGTCCTTAACTTAAGTCTTCAGAACACAAAAAAAATGTACCTACTTCATAACATTTCTAAGAAAAAGTCCTTGTAACCGTTGTAGTACTTACATATCTCTTGCCTCCCGGCGGACTAAAAGCCATAATAGCTACTATTATTTCCCGTTATTATTAAAGAAAATTTATGAATAAAGAAGTGTTGTTTAAAAGCTTGTTATAAGTGTATCTACTTAACCTTCGCTAACTTGTGCCAGTTATCGGAAATATTTATTATAAACCACCACCCAACACAGCGTTGAAGCGTAAATAGAATTTGTTATAAATGACTGTACATAAATTAAATTTTTTTTCGACGCCTAATATCCTTAAGTAGTTTTTACGATGTAGTCATTTAATAATATACATTTAAACTTATGACACATTCTTCAATATTAAAGTTATCTAAAATATCTACTTGCAAATCTCCTATACCAAAAGCGACGTTATTTACCATTAATTTTTTTATTAAATTTTTTTATTTTATATTCTTTATTGCTTACCTATAACTAGGTTACAAAGGGCGGACTTAATACCTGATGGCATTCTCTACCAGTCAACCCAGGTGAAAGTAAGCGGTAGGCACAACAAAGCCGTTAGCAATTAATATTCAAAAAAGTCAGAGAGTTATGGCCAGATTGCAAAAACATTTCATTGGTGTTAAGATTTTTAGTTTATAAATAATATTGTTACAATCACTGTATGTTTTCCGAATAAAATAAAACATTGTGAATTATGGATGTAGCATGCCATAGGCATACTTAAGAGTTAAATAACGCAGTTGTCTGCAGCATGTTATATGGTCGTAATTTAGTGAAGAATAATAGCGCAGGAGGCAAAAATAAAAATATTTAATTAAATCTAACTTCTACTCTTAGCTTAGCTGTTTGTACATACATACATACATATACATATAAGTTACATATACCTACATACATTGAAGTATACATATAAGTTATATTACATCAAAGCTTTAGGGGGGCCTACGGCTTGGAACGCGGTATTAAAACGGACTAATGCTTCAAAGACATAATGGGAGCCCTTCGTGCGTGCGTGGTGCGTCCCTTATTAGAAAGTCTTTCCTTGTAAGTCTCTTGAAAGTCTTTCGCAATACTTGTTCTATATTATGTCCTATTATGTTTCGTGACTGAAACTAAATCGTTTATTTGTTATAAATATATTTGTATTTGTTATAAAATAAAATATATTTGTTTTAGATGGATTTCGAGATGCAAGCCTCCACCGCCACAAAGTGGCCGCCATTCGGCAGGCCGCGTGTGGTGACGCCATCCGATGTATGCTCGGATGGCGTCTACGAGAGGGAGCCTTTTCGAAGGCTGCGGCAGGATGGATCGCGAATGAAGTGCGACCGTACGGTTCTCGTGGCCCACCCGTAATGCCAGAGTGGCACATCGTCAGGTTTTTAGTGGGTAGTCTGGACAGGAGTCCCACATGCCCATCGGGCTTCCCCGAGCTGTTGTTAGCTATTGTTTACTGTGTTGTTGAGTTTGTGTTGTGTAATTTATGAATTGTACTCATTTGTAATTGACCATTTAACTGACCACAAGCTGTCTTAGCGCTTACTTTGGGATCAGATGGCCGTGTGTGGAGATGTCCCGAGATATTATGAATTATTATTATTATTGTTATTATTAATTAGGGAAGAATACTTTACTAATAAACAGAAATAATAAAAAAAAACTTTTTTTTCCGTGGCATCGTTCCGACCACATAGTGACGTAAACTCTGGCTCAATATGTCTATTTATAGAGGTCTTATTGGCGTATCCTCTACCATTATATTTTGGACATTAATATCTGTAATACAGTTTGTTGAACTCCATTGTGTCGCCAAGATCGTAGCTACCTTTTGTGTGAGTATCCTTTGGCATATTATATTTCTATTGTATGAAAAAAGTAATAATACTTACGTAAAATAATACATGTATTATTGCGTATATTCAGTTAATGGTCTTCAATTAGCTCTTTAGTAACATAAGAATACTGTTTAATAAATAATATTAAGACTATTGTATATTAAAGCTTAGTAATGTAGGCGTATCAAAAAAGATGTCAGTAATTGCATACACCGCTCATGTTCAATATCTTAGTTGGTCGCTTATTAGGTAATTTCGTAGTAACTTCCTGTCTTGTATGGTTAGTATTTTTAATAAAATTATATTTTTTAAACTACTTACTATACAAAAAACTGTGTCAATCTTTAACCGTATCAACGGTGTTATGTTATGTTACTGATAAAATGAAACTAACAGTTTTAATCCTAAAATGAGTACTAACAAAAAGAGTTCTACTCCTGGTATAATTACAAATATTAAAAAACAGTATAAATTAAACTGCTGAAATTTACGCTATGTGCCGATGTACCATAACTGTAAAATCTCGATATAAATTAATTTGCCGGTACATTATCATCTTTCGCTATCTAATTCAAAGTTTTATTTAAAAAAATATAATTTTCATCTCATTTATTCATATTATTTTCAAGTTATTTAAGCATTTTTATAGCCCGAAGATATGTCTTCGGGCTATAAAAATGCCTTAATATTTTAAACAGTAATGCTATAATATTACACAACGAAATCTAATTTATTCGATATCTCGGGCGAGGCCGGAGTTAATAAGATGAAAATTAATGCGTCAGCAGCAACTTTTCAAATTTTACCCTCAGATGTGGATATTAGTTCGGAATGGAGTTCGTGGCGACACGCACCATGCTACAGATGAGTTTAACAAATATGAAATTGAGATGCTGTTACCAGAATTATAAAAATAATTTCTTTATTAAAAAAAAAAGAAATTTTGCTTAGGGGTCTTTTGTATTGTATCACCGTACTTGATGGAATTATATTTATATATTTAATATTCTATTATTTTCCATCAGTGTAGCATGCTCTGGAGTATCAAGTAGGTACTCATTTTTTTTAATTCTCGTAAATATCTGAATGCTTATACATTTCCTTTCCTTCTATATTGTATGGAGTTACACCTAAAGTTAAAGTTAAGTTATAGACTCTCTATCTGGAAACTGTTATCAGCACAAAAGAACTTCGAAATCGTTACACGAACAATGAAGCTACGGTCGAACACATATAAAAATAATATACGCGAGTAAAACCAAATCTTTTTTCATATTCGCTTTAAAATATAAGTAATATTTGATTTTACGTATATCGTTGATATTGATTTCTTTTATACCGTGTTGATTTTACTAAACGTGCCTTTCATCAGGATCTTTGCTCTACTCAGACTACTTGGTGATAGTGACGTTGAAGTTAATTCATTCCACTCAATTGCCAATAGCTGTAATCTACAAATATGTACATTAACTTGTAGAAATTATTTCCAGGTGGTGTATACCAACGATAAAAACTAATATCGAAAATACCAATTAGGTGAATTTCGTAAATCGTTAAAAAACAAAACAGCTATCCAAAGTAGCATTACTGTGGTTCGAAGCAGACTAATCAGGGTGAGGAACCGATAAAGAAAATTTATTTCAGGGTGCACAGTAGCAACTCGATTATTCCATGCGATGGCGACCTCTACCCGCGCATAATTGTGGCGATCCGTCCGCGGAGACGTAAGCACGTCCGTAATAATATATAATAATTAAATATTAACAATGCTAATTTCAAAACGCAAACGTAACATCACGCCTGTAATCCCCGCAGATGTAGTCAGAGGAATCTAGAACACTCCCACGATTCACCAGTTACGTTTACGTCCCACTATGCAATAGGTGGTGAGGCTATTGCCATACACCTGCCTCGTATACAGACTCCAAGCCACTACTGGAAAATCTACATTAAAAAAAAATTGTAGTGCCCGACCCGAGAATTGAATCCAGGGCTTCTCAATTGGCAGTCGCAATTGCAACTACACGACCAACGAGGCAGTCAATGCTAATTTCATTGTAATTTTATACTCTACTTGTACCTGACATTCCTGCTGTGGTGATCTGTCCGCGTCCGTTACGGTACATAGCACTGAGTACTTATTATGAATACTTTTCACTATTCGTCTACGTAAACTTTGGCTACGGAGTTGAAAAAACCGTGATCGCCTCGTCACGATCTTAACCATCGTAGTCGTTAGTAGTGCAAATGTACCGACAGTAGCTATTATTGAATGCAAATTTATTTATGCTAATACAATCCAAACTGCGGGGAGCGTAGACCAAATTTTAATGGTATTTTTCAAAATTTTCTCGTAAATTAGAGCTTGAGATATTATGTTAATATGAACTTCAATAGGTATAACTGGTCTGTAGGTCCAGTGGCTAATAATCTTGATTGCTGGAATGAAAGATGCGGGAGCGACTCTCACCAGGGTATGATATGTAATAAAAAGCATGAGTATGTAAAATGTAAAACTGTATGGATGTAAAATTATGTAATTACGTATGTATTTCAAAATTTATATGTTTCGTTTATCGGCCACCTTGTATAGTCTATGCTATTATTTTAAGACGATAACACAACAAAATAAGTATTGCTTACGATTATATCACACATACGAGTGACATCATCACCCTATGAATTCCATTGCTGGACAATGTACCTCCCCTAAGTGGTTTTTACCCACAATCCCCAAACCTCGCCACGCCGCTTGGAGATTACGTTTATGTAGCGTTACGATTGCACGTGTTATGCTAGCTTATTGGATAAACATTAAAATTACATTATTACATAGAAATTAAACTATTTTACAAACTAACTAGATATTTATTTAAAAATTCACAATGTTATTTAAAATTATCTGTTGATTTATATTTGTTTAAAAGGTGTATAAAAAAGATACTGAATACATATAAGCAATAATTAGAAATGTCAACTAAAGTTACTGATTCTGAAAATTCAACACATAAATAAGTCTTACATCCCTGTGTAGAGAAACACTAATAAAAATGAACTAGGTATGTTTTTTTTCTAAAATTTCACTGAATTTCACTTTACGTTAATCTATGTTTGGAGCATCCATCCACCCGAGTATAAAGTGTCAAGTGGCCTAAGTATGAAATTGACTACAGGGGACATTAAGAAATGCCGTACCTTATCTTAATGTATTTTCATGGCAAACACATCGATATTAAGAATAAAAACACTCAACCTCAGAACCAAAGTCCATTAGAAGGACAGAGAGCATCGATCACTCTTGACGGACAAAGCCTAACGTATGGACTACCAATTTTATCGTAGACAGCTAATATGTACAATTCTGTTAAGATATTGGCCGCTGACGTCATCATATTGGGCTACTTCGTATATTGAAATTGAAAACGTCTCTTGCCTCCTGGAGGCGCGATGGGATTATGTGTACCTTCGAACTACTAATGTATGATGTACGCATACACTTCATATACGTTATGTACTGAAAGTGATTGTTATTGTTATTGTAATTTATCATCACGGCGGGCTCTCCGCGGGGCAGGCAGAGTGCACTTAGTGCCAAATATCTTACGACTTAACCCTTACGAATTATTTTAATCATCTTACTATTCGTCTCCTTCTAACCTTAATCCTTCTTATTCTGATATACTTAACTATAGATAAGAAAAGAAAAAAAGTAACATCATGCCTGTAATCCCCGAAGAGGTAGGCAGAGGAATGTAGAACACTCCCGCGTTACACCAGTTACTTTTAAGTCCCACTGTGGAATAGATGGTTAGCCTATTGCCATGTACCGGGCCCATATCCAGACTCCGAGCCACTACTAGAAAATCTAAATTAGAAAATTTAGTAGTGCCCGACCCGGGAATCGAACCCA
>DWFO01005582.1:0-10434 GCA_018246595.1 Mimoniades nurscia nurscia
CTGGTGAAACGTGGGAATGTTCTACATTCCTCTGCCTACCTCTTCGGGGATTACAGGCGTGAAGTTACTTTATTAAAGTTTCAATTATGATTATTCACTAGTATGTTCTTGAGTAATTTATTCAGGTTTCTGACCCCAACTGATCTGTTCTGGTTACCTTATTGGTCGAATGGTTGCAGGCGCGACTGCTGATCGAGAGGTTCTGGGTTCGAATCCCGGGTCGGGTACCTAGTATCGGATTTTTCGGACTTTCCAGCAGTAGCTCGGAGTCTGAATTTAGGCTCGAAATAGGAATGTTTAAGTATTGGTCCCATCATGGTATTCCATGGGACTTAAACGTACTTGGAAAAATGTGGTAGTGTACTACACTCTTCTATCTCTTCGGGGATTAAAGGCATGATAATACTTTTTTTAGTGTAATATATTAAGGATAAGAGCGTACATAATGCCTATTGGCACTTTAATACAGTAAGTTGTAATTTTAATACTTACTGTAATTTTTCGATCAATCATTTGATCAGTCGACCGATCAATTGATCAAATGATGCGTTCCGTCGTTACATTAGTATTTTGCCCACATCAAGAATATTGTATGTGTAACTGATAATATCTTTGTCGAAAGCATAGTCAATGAGGATGAATAAATTAAAGATACAGATATATAATAAACAATAACTATTTACAACATAAGTAGGATTTTAAATGAATTATAAATTATATTCCTTATGTAGATATTTTGATTTGTGTACATGCATGACACTAAGCGATGTGTGATGTAGAGATGAATGTTACGCGGTACCTTGTAATGATGGCCGCGGGGTATGCGTCGCATGCATACTGCGTCCGGAAAATTAAAGCGCACTCAACTTGGGACATTCACTAAGCGCGGTCGCTCCGTAACGCAGCAATTTAGTTTTTGCCCATTTCGTATGTAAACGACGTATTTAGTTGCGAATTTTTAGAGCTGAAATTATTATCCACTGCTTCCGCGAGTAATGGCCTGCGGCAGAGCATTTTATGGGAGAAATTTTTTATTTTAAGTGAAATTATATATTTTTAAAGTCTCGTTTTTATCAAATTAAAATTTCGTCAGTATTTGAATTTTTAATTTACTTATTCATTTTAACTCGAAATCAAGTAAAGCTTACCTGTCTGGAAATGCTTTCAATTACTTAAATATTATGATTGTTGTTTGTAGTTAAAAAAAACGCTGAACTGATTTTATGGTATGAGAATTACCACAATTACAATCACTTACATAATATATACAATTATATACCATATAAAATTATTATATACTGTCCCAAACAGAATAAGGTCTTTCAATACTAATGACGAATATTTGATTATGTTAATAAAATTTTATTAATTTACCTTTTGTGTGTTCATTTTGAAATAATACAATCTTTCAGTATGATTTCATTTTCCAAGGTACGGGGAAATGGATCGTTAACGATATTCGTTATTCGTAGAAAATTATCAGCACGTTGTTAGATATATTCAAATGGAAATGATTTTCTTTTAAAAAAGTGAATTGGTCGTTTGAGGAGTTGACTATTTTCCGTGCAGCACTGGAGACCCAACGCTTTTTTAATTAAGTAAAACTAAGAGATCTTTTGTCCGGCGGCCCTCGCCCGCTAATTGCCGCCAGTCAGTCACTTGTCTTCAACAACGCTTTATTTGCACACTCGTGTTCGTGAAACTAATTTCTTAACAGCTCGTAAGGAACTTGCACTTGGCTAGTATTACTGTTAATATTTTCCATACGGCCATGTTAATACATATATGATTATATTTTTTTCAGAATCCCTTAAAGTGTACCTACGTCCTCTTAATAAGTACCTAATAAGAAACAGGACAGATTATTTCAGACAAAAAAGAAGTCACGTTGAATATTAATTCATTTAAAAATAAGAAACAAATGACATTAAAATGTTTTGTAAGCCTTCAAATAGTATAAAGCGGAAATAGGATTTAAGTGTCTTTCAGTCCAATTAGGATAGGGCAACTGGTAATTTATGACTGGTATTTGAACTGTAGGCATCGGAATAACAGTGCTTAGTATAAGGCATCTACAGCTAGTGTGTTGGTTTGAAGGAGTGATAATATACATTAGTACCGTCAGTTTATCCATCGTTGACTGAATGTTCCGTTGGTCTCGTTCGTTGTATCTAAGTGCGACTGGCGATCGGGAGGCCCTGGGTTCAAATCAAGGGTCGCGCACTATTGCATTTTTCTAATGTAGATTTTTTAATAGTCGCTCGGTATCTGGAGTTGTGACGGGTGTATGGCAATAGATTCGCTACCTATTCTATAGAGAGACGTAAACGTGATTGGTGAAGCGTAGGAGTGTACCACACTCCTCTGTTTACCTCTTCGAAGATTATAGGCGTGATGGTACGTCAGTTTATCCATTCTATTCGAATACTATGTCTGAGACGTTTTTCTTTATTTCTTACACTCGTATGACTGATAACCATAGATTTCGATCGAAAAAAATCTTTTAATAACAACTGCTTCACAGTAGAAATTAGGGAAGCGGACTTAATACTAACCAACCGTATCCAACCTTCACGATGTACTACTTATTTGTTAATAATACACAAAGGTTGATGAGCGCTGTTGAAAGCCCTAAAACCCTAAAGCCCTAAAAGTCGAAAACTTTGATAATAGTAAATCAATGCTATAATCTTAGATCATAAAAAGAAGGACAGGAATTCATTCATTCATTAAAATACTAAGCAAAACTCGACCCACAAAAAGTTCTCATTAAACTCAAACTGTAAAAAGCATTCTTCCACTGTAAAAAGCGTTCTCATTAAACTCAAACTGTAAAAAACATTCCTTGTCCGAGAACGAGTATGCTGTTTAGTATGCATTAATCACGAGCGCGGCCGCTTCGTGATTGAAACTAAATCCCTCAGGAACACGCTTTACTGCCCGCTGATTACTGCCCACACCGCTGCCCGGATTAGGATATTTAAATGTAAACAAGATAGGATAGGATTTGTAGCTTAGGTGACTTTGAATGTAAACAACACAGACTGGGATTTGTGACTTTGCTGTTAGGAAAATTTGCATGCAAACTCAAATAACACTCAGGATAGAATTTTATAGAAATCTTCATTTTTCTTGGCACATAACATCTACACGTAAATATAATCAAGTTTTCCAAAGCGTTTTTGGCATAAAGTTAATAAGATTCCATGCAAAAAAACTCATATTACAACTATCTATATTACAACAATACACAGCAATTTCATTATACGAGTAACAGTACAGATGTTATAGTTTTGACAAATATTTTCAATTTGTAACGGCTAGAATACCAGTGAGGAAAGTGTCTTTTTATAAGAATTTTCATGCCTCAGAGGAATGGGGACATGAATATACGAGTATCTCCAAAAAGTATAACTATAATTCTGAGGTGATTTGAACACTTCCAAAGGAGGTTTGGCTTAATATTTGTAAGCGTTTATTGGATCAGAGAGATAGTTTATCTTCTAGACTTCATAACATGCCGTAAGATTAAGTATTCTGCATTAATGTTTTTAGATCATTTTAGGGAAAGACTTGCTGTCTGTTTTTCTGTTTAATCATTAAGTAAAGTGCAACTAGGGAACTTTTAATAGTCAATATCAATGTGATGTTAACGAAAGTTCATAAAGAAGCCCATAAAGTAAAAATACGTTTGTAACAAAATAAGAATACAACGGAAGGAGGAATGTAGAAAATTGTAATTTGTATCTACGTCCGACTGAAGAGAGGCTGCCGTGTGGTGTAGTCTTTGTTTGAAAACGAGTGTTCTGTGTGCATTGATTACGAAAGCGGCAACTTCATGATTGAAACTGAAACCAAATCCCTTACGAGTACGTTTACACTTTAATGCTCACGCCTCTGACCGCATGGGATGTTTATATGTAAATGAAGCACCGATCTCAGCTGTTGCTGCTGATGGGCTAACACTTGTAGCTTTAGCGTGTACCACTGAAAACAACATGTTATTTGGGGTGCATGAAATAAGCTTCCACGAGCTGCGACTATATCTAATTAAGAACATATACTGTCTGGCGCACCCTGGACATTGCGACTGATCCTTTCACCACGATGGCTGAACAATAACGATCAGCTATCGACTCGACGAAGTAGAAGATTTGAAGTATTTTGAAAATCATGTTACTGTTGTACATTATACTGGAGACATGGGCGGAAGCTATCTTAAGGGTAACAGCTTGTATTCGTGTGTTCGCGTTGTCCGAGATAAAAGTTACTTATATTATCCTAAGGAAAATATAGAGAGGTAAGCATTTCAATTCTAATAAAACTAAAAAAACGTAATATCACATCTGTAATCGCCGAAGAGATAAGCAGAGGTGTATGCAACCGCCACGACACAACCAGGCAGTCAAAATTATGTCCATAAAAATATAAATGACTCTTTTTAATCAAATAAATATAAACAAAATCACCATAATCACAATTAGACAAGTGTAATTAGTTCCAATGCGGACGGCGAAATTAAATAAAGTCGGATTTTCAATTTCGCAACTATGAACAATAAACAGTTTGCCGGTGAAATAAGAGTAATTACAGCATCCACCTGAACCTGTACGGGTAATAAATCCATTTAGCGCTGAAGGGGTGCTGATTCTCCGACAAAAGCCAAAGTGGGTTTCGTGCGCCAATTTAACTTGGACCCCGCGCTTGTATGCAGCTGCCCGTAAAGTCATTAAATATCCCACGTTTATTATGCTACAGTTTTGACAACGTCGCTTTGGACTATTGCCGTATTTATTATACAGCAAAATGCCCTATGAGTCAACTCTCACCGTAGATACGTTTGTGAAATGGGACAATGAGCGTGAAGTTAACATAATGTAAGAATACCTACTACAAAATAATTTACATAAATTAGACAAGACGATTTCAAGTTTTCGTCTCAAAATTATATTAGAGCCTCTGTAACAATTTAGTATATAAAGAAACATCAGGCCTGTAATCCCCGAAGGGATAGGCAGAGGTGTCTAATACACGCTCACGTTTCACCGGTTATGTTTACGTCCCATTATGGAATAGGTAGTGTGCGGCAATTCGCACACCGAGCACATATCCAGACTCCGAGCAACTACTACAAAATCTAAGTTAGAAAAAATCGTAGTGCTCGACTTGGGATTTGAGTCTAGAACTTCTCGATCACAGTCACACGACCGATAACGACGAGGCAGTCACACGACCAAGGAGGATGTCACATGACCAACGAGGCAGTCATACGGCCTACTAGGCTATCATAGGACCATCGAGGCGGTCACATGACCAACGAGGCAGTCCAATAAATACTTAAATACATATTTTAAAATTTTTGGCCGTCTCTCCATCTCTGTTTGTTCGTCTGAGTTAATTTTAGAAACCGTTGAACCGATTTTGATTGCGTTGTTCTAAGTATTGTTGTCAATATTTTCCAGAGAACAATTTAGGTCAAATTCAAACACAAAAAGAGACGTTGCATTGGTACATATTTATTTTATAGAATTCAAATGAATCGCCGTGCTTGTATAAAGTGAGTTACAAAGAAGAAGCATTTCGAGCTTACAAAGATAAAGATATTTGGGCCTCGCTGATTTCGTGCCTAGCACTAAAGGGACCTAGTGTAATGACATTCTAATAATAAAAAACTGTATGAAGTCTAGTGTTCAATAAAACTGTAATGATACATACTAGAACAATAAAAGTGATAACAGTTTATAAAAAATACATGCTAGCGAAGCAATTTCACAATCGGAGCATAAAACAAATTGTCGGAACGCAGAAACCATTCGACCTACCCCAGCCACTTACACAATCAGTGTCCGGCGAACATATTAAACTTTTTCCACCCGAGATCCCCTGAAAGAGAAAACGAAGAGTGCTTTTTGTGCGTCTGAAAAAGTGGCGTAATTTATTTTCCCTCGGTGCAATATTTAGTGCTGTCCATTACTACAGTTCGCGACCGAACATTATTCACGGACATCCATCTTTTTTTCCTCCAGCAACGCGCGTGCGGTCTTCCATATTAACTTTTTCATTCATATTCTACCAAACCTTTCTAATATTACAAGTCATTTTCTGGTTGTCTACATTGATTGGAATACTTTTTGCTGCAATGAAAGCCTCATGATTACATAATGATATAAATGGAAAAGTATTAAAATTTTATATTAGGTACATTGTTCACCATAACCGATAATAACATAATGCAAATTTAATTATATATTGTAGTCCGTTATTAATTATTAAATTGCATTAATAATTAGAGAGTAATTGACTGCAGCTCTCACGTCAAGTGGTGACTGATGTTTTAATTAAATTAAAATAATTAAGATTGACAATTAATAATTTGCCGTTTTCCACTGTTATAATTCAACGTCTATTATTATTATTAATATTATCGTAATTTTTTATTTTACGCAAGAAATATTTCGGCTTGGAGGAAGGCACTTATTGCGGAAAATAGCTACAAGTTGCGCTAATGTCCGGGTGTATTCGCGACTGCAAGTATAGGATACCGTGTGTGTTGGAGAGCTGCGCCGGACGTCCGCCGGCGCCGAGTCTAATGCGGCCCGCACTTAGCTTTTACACCTATGATAACGAAATTTGCATTTAAATAGACAAATATACGAACTAAGAAGACAGGGTTCGGTTGTTGTATATTTCACTTTAGTACTGGAGTTTGTCTCCGCTGTTTGTATTCTAGACGCTTCTGTTATAGACAGAAAAAAACTTGAATCACAGTTTTCTGAAATAGTATAGAAATTTATACAAATTTATATGTATCATTAGTAGGCTTTACAGATGCTTTGAGTGTCTTCTCGCTCATGTAATCTGTAGGCTGCTTTTTTGCGTGTATCGCATGAGAAACGACTCACCTGTCTTGACCAAGTAGGTCAGATACTGTTAGACGGAGGTATCAGAAGTCTTCGAAATTAGCGTGCATGTATGAATCGGGTGATAGGTAAATAAAGCACCCCAGGTCGTGGGGATAGAGATATTTGGCACTCGGTGATCTCTGCCTACCCCGTAAGGAATCTGGCGCGACGATGTAACTTGTCCTTAACGTTAAATTGACACGGGTGTCAGAATGAATACCGTTAAGGTCTTAGTATGTTACGCTGCCCACATATGGGTTGACAGATTTGCTTGTGACTATTTAAATGTGTACGTATATGATTACCTACATGGGACGTAAAAGTAACTGGTGGAACGTGGGAGTGTTCTACATTCCCAGGTTACTTTTTTTATGATTACATTTTGTGCTGCGATAGGATTTCCGCTGCGACCTCGCTGCGATTGGCGGGAGCTCTTGCAGAAGGTTCAAAACGAGTACGTATGTCCTGAAAAATTATAAGTATAGATCGGACGTTTGTAATTTATGTCTCTATTAGGAAATCTTTACAACAATATGTTACAAATTGTAACATATTGTTGTAAAGAATAATTAATACAATAATTAATACTTACAATAATTCGTTCATCGTGTTGATTGCAAGGGCGACTGCCGATTGGGAGGTCCTGGGTTAAAATCCTGGGTCGGAGACTATTGGATTATTTTTATTTAGATTTTATGGTAGTAGCTCGAAGTCTGGATCTGTACCCAGTGCATGGCACTGGGCTTACCGCCTATTCAATAGCGGTAAACGTCACTGGTGAAAACGTGGGAGAGTATTACATTCCTCTGCCTACTTCTTAGGGGATTCAAGGCGTGATGTTCCGTAATATAATACACTCGTATATAGGTATATGCCACAGATTGTGATCTTGATTGATATTGTCAACAATGTCTCCAGTTATAATTAGGACAGTTACCGAAATTAATAATCTGGTATATCATATGTATTGTATATATATACATATATGTGTAGGTACGTACACCATTAACATGAAATTATTGGCTTTAACTTTGATCTATGCTATAACAACGAGTCATGATTTGGTTTTGTTCATTTCGCTAACAGGGCATGTGACTGTATTAAATAATTGGAGATTGTATGATTGAAATATTTGAATACATTCATACATAGTAATGTCAACGGTTGTTATATTTCTAAATAAAATATATATTTACATATAAATTATAAATTCATATAAAATATAATATAATATTATTAATATTCCTAAAGTAGAAATTAAAACTACGATACCAAGTAGAATTTTACGTTAACGCGCAAATAAAAGTCGTTAGTTTCAAATTCATTGAGGGACTCGTGCATTTCTTTTAGGCGTAAACGATGTCATTTTATTGCGTATATCTTCTGACGGCCTTTTAAAGCTCTTGTAGTTCTGAGCTAAATGTTTCTAAATCTGATACGGAGTAAGTTAATGTCAAAGCACTACATTGCATTCGGAACGATAATATATTTTTTATTGATAAATTAAGACAAGAGATTAATATGATTGTGAATCATTCTGCCTATTATCGGATGTGCAATGAGTAAATTGACATGCAAATTCTCGGAAGTGCCACTTGTCGTGGATGCATGTAACTACATGCAATATTGCATTCCACCTACAAGCGACGATCGGTTAAATTGACGTGGTTGCGTTGCAATCAAAATAGCTAAGCGATGCAGTTTGTAATTTACACGCTATCAGATTAGATTATATGCAACATCATCCCTGTAATCCCCGAAGAGGTAGGCAGAGGAGTGCATATAGTATACGCCCACGTTTCACCAGTTGCGTTTACATCCCACTATGGAATAGATGGTGAGCCTATTGTCATACACCCGGCACAAATCTAAATTCGGAACCACTACTAGTAAATCTAATTTAGAAAATCCAATAGTGCCCGACCCGGGATTTAAACCTAGTACCTCTCGTTATCAGTCACACTCGCAAGTCGCAACCGATACAACCAACGAGGCAGTCAAGTTATTATTTAAGACAGTCAAGTTTTCCTGTAAATATGGGGAATCGTCAGTACGAATAGAAGAATAATTAGGTAGTATTTTTATGTTAGAACATTAACTAGCTGTAGATTCGATTTTACAACACATCATTAAACTATTTTTCAACAGGATTTGGTTTAATAAATTGGAAATAATTGAAATAAAAACAAGTGAACGAATATTAACATGAGTAATTTAAAAGTCCGTGTGACAAGCTATAAATTTTGAACAAAACATATTTTATACCTACGTGACAACATTACCAGCGCAAGATGGCGGCCATTGGTCAACAAGATGGATGGTTATGACGTCATCATGATTCCCCACCTTGGCGCAATCAGGAATAGGTATTTCAATGATTTATTACACTGTTCGTATTGCGGCTTATAAAAATAACTGCTAAAATTCACAAAAATGTATAAATTCGGTAAGTCAATTTTTGTTATCATTTTAAAATATGTCAAATACGATTAGGTATATATAATAGTATATTAGTTAAATAGTTCTCACATTGATGTTATTTTGTATGCTATATTGGTATAACAAATGCATATTCATTAGGTTTATTAACAATAAACGTAAACCGGAACAAAACAACCGTCGATGTGAATCGCTTCCTGTAACCAAGAAACGGCCGGAAGCTGTGTGTTCGGACAATAGAAGCAAATTGTACAGGTGGGAATTAATCAGTGTTTCCTAACAATCATCGCTGTGAGCCCGGGAGCATATTAATGTAACGCTTACCGTACCGTAAATTTCAAATTTCATATGGTATTTGAATAAAATGCACTTGTGACATTGAAAATTATAATGTTTTACAGATAGTAAAGACAAGTGAACAAGGCGTTTAAAATTTTCTCGAAACAAATAAAAAATACAGACGCGAAATATTAAATAAACATACAATGATATAAACTTTTAAGAATAGACAAAAGAAACCGGCTCAGCCGTCCCACTATTGAATAGGTGGTGAGCATATGCCATACACTGGGAAACATTTCCAGACTCAGGGCCATTAATAGAAAATTTAAATTAGGAAAATTCAGTAGCGCTTGACCCGGGATTTGTACCCAAGAACTTTCGATCGGCAGTCGTACTTTGCAACCAACACGAGCAACGTGGCAGTTAGATCTATAAAGACTATACTTAGCACTGAATTTCAGCCGGTCGTTTCTCAGAGCTGTTATGCGGGAATTTAATCTAGTAAGTAGTAGGTACTTCTCCTATTATCGAACTGGTATCAACGTTATTTCAGTAAATAATTAAAGTAAGGATAATATGCCATATTTTATCATGTGTGTAATTAATGTCTTGACAGGCGAATAGTTTTAAATTGCTGACCGAACGCTTGTCTCGTTATGATATAAAAAGTTCGACTCACTGTAATATTTTTAAAATACGAAAACCCAACCCATAATATAAATTTACTTTCTTGTTATATATATATTGTTGATTGATTGATGTACAAAACTTTTCAATGCTCCGAATCGTATTCGATTGTCACACAATTAAG
>DWFO01005583.1:0-10434 GCA_018246595.1 Mimoniades nurscia nurscia
TGGTGAAACGTGGGAATGTTCTACATTCCTCTGCCTACCTCTTCGGGGATTACAGGCGTGAAGTTACTTTTTTTAATTGTATTTCTACAGTCCCGTTCGGAGTAGGTAACAGGTACGAACAGCAGCCAGACCACCGACTTTTCCTCTGCTAGTAGTAGGTACTCTTCACTAATAAAGACTGTCCGGTAGACGTGCTATGAGAACGAAATGTAGAAAATTCCAAGTTTAACAAAATCATAAAGAATTCATTGCCCCAATAGTACGTATATTTCAAAGAAAGTTACATAAAGTTCCTCGTAGATTGAACTTAGAATTCTCGCGCGAATCATGAATTTTGCTATATTATCATAAAGTATAATAAATATGGAACTTGGAACCCATTTTCTTTAAATGTTACGTGCAATGTGCTTCGCTATTGCAACCGTTTGACACCCTAACTAAAGGCATGGCTAAATACCCGCGAAATCTCATCCGTCTCATAGTTCTCATCAGTCTCATCAACAACAGAATCATCAAGGCATCGAGGTCCTCTTGGTCGATAATTACCTGAACACATTATGTGAACAATTTTCAACAAAGCAAGTATTATCAATATCGAGACGAAAATTACAAAAAAACATTTCCCATACGTTCATTTTCTAATTAGCATCAACTGATTTTGATTGTGAAGACTTTTAAAAATCGAACAAACTTTGCCGCCCTTATTAACGAATAAAACATCACGTATTTACGATACTTGAGAAAATAAATCATAAGCGCGCTATGAAACTCGTTTTCAAGAGGAAATTAAAATAATAAGAAAGTACGATGGTACATACTTGCTATACTTCGCTTAGAAATAATAGGGAGACAACATATCTGGTTTATAAAGGACATCTTATATGTATGTATATCTTGGCACATCTACAAACACGGCCATCTGATCCCAAAGTAATCAATAACAGCGCTTGTAATACGGTTACAAGACGGCTAATAAATACACATAAATATATACTTACATTGACGGGGTTTGTTACATCCAGTAATCATTCTATCAGCTATTTATCTTACTATCAGCACCTTAGTTCTCATCGTACAAATATTTATTCAGGGTGGGAATCGAAGCCACGACTACCGGAACAGCACTCCGGTTCACTAACCACTGCACCAATGAGACAATAAATATGTAATAATATGTATACCTACATAAAACATGACCATTTCCATCATTAACGCTTAAATCGGCACTTTATACATATAAAGAGGTGCGCGCCGGGATTATAACCAGGGTCTCCGGAGTGAGAGGTGAATTTCAAACCACTAGGCTATCCCTGTGTGTGCATACAAGGTTGGCAAACATATATGGACATTTACATTTGTGCTTTACAACATAAAGTTACTGTCACTACGCAAATAAATAATCATTAAATCCGGGCGAAGTCGCGGCGGACCACTAGCGTGTGACGTAAATAGAAACGTTTATTAGTGCGTTGAGGTTTTCGTCGTCTCCAATATATTTCCGTCGGCAATGCTCTTTGTTGGTACTCGCAGAGTATTTATTGAACAGAAGAAAACAAATTAAGCAAAGTATATATATATACATTCGGCAGTATATACGAATAACCGTATCATTCACCATTCACTCATCCATATAGGAATATAGGGAGCATGGATAATAAATACAGTTTATCCATTCAACTATCCATGCACTCACCTATAAATCCATCCACCAACCTCTTAAGATCCGCAGCTAAACCAATAAATCTACATTTCGAGATTTTAACGTGTAAATGAATTTGTCGTACTGTCCCATTTCTTGTCAATAATAAATGGACACCCTAACAACGTTGTACGACTCATCAACTCATCATGTACATGACGGTACAGTGATAAGATAAAAGCAAAAACTGTACATTAACAAGTTATTGCCACTTTTCTTTATAACAGTACACTATACAGGTAGGCAGAGGTGTGTAGAATGCTCCCACGTCTCAACAGTTACGTTTACGTCCCACTATGGAATAGGCGTTGAATCTATTGTCACTACTAGAACTACTAGAATTTTCTATTAGAAAGTCTACGAAAAATAAATAGTACCCGACCCGCGTTTGATCCCAGGACACTCTCCCCGTCACTCTCACACCCTCCATCTCACTCCACCAACGAGGCAATCTGTTATTTTGTTATTATTGTATTTATAGGATAATTCGAATAGTCCGGTGGTTCAGTGCATGGTGAAATTGACTGCAAAGTCAAAGGTCGCAGGTTCAATTTCACACGCAACAAATATCTACATAATATCAAGGAAATCAAAGTCTATTTAAAATATCTACACAGAACATATTTAAATGTATATAATTATTTAGTTTATCAGCCGTCTGGGCAGCATGGCGACAGATGGCCGTGGGTCGAGCGAGATGTCGCAACTTTTATCTACAACGAAATTGGTCTACAAGAAGTTGCTCAGTTTCTGACGGTCTTGGGACATATTTAGGAACGTTGACATAAAACAGTCATTGTGTTAAAAAATTATGAGAACAATAACAAACATATTGTCATCAGCCTGTGTAAGCCCACTGTTGGACACCCCCCCCCCCCCTGAGGAGGTTATGTACATAATCGCAGAGCGTGGCCTCTCGCACAACTTACGCGGCTACCCATAAGCGGCCAATATTCTTACTCCGTCCCGACACTGATATAATAACCTTAAAAATTACCAGTAGTGGCTCCGTCTGGATTAATTTTTTCCTCGTCTATAGCAATAGGCCCGCCATAGTGGGACATAAACTTAAGTGGTGAAACATCGGGGAGTACTACACTCCTCTGTCTACCCATTTGAAGAAATACAGGTGTTATGTTATACTATAACAGTGTTTGCTTATCCTTCAAGTAGATTTAAACTCCTATTCCAATACCAGGTTGGCATAGATGGCCATTTATTCTTGAATATTATATCCAAAAGGCTTATGTATTACGTGCCTTCTGCCATCTATGTATGTTCTTTAAACTTCTAACCGTATGTACCGTGGTGCAAAATTGAAGTTTAAGTAAAGAGTTGACTTGTAAAAGTTATTCCCAAATTCCCAACAGTGAACGTGTAATTTTTTTTTATTTCCTGTTTCTAAAATTAAATAATACTAACAATATATTTTATAGCTGTTTTAGTACCTATTTGTATAGTTTTAACTTTCAATTTATTTCATGTTAAACGGTAAACATTATGAAATATACAGCACATGTGCGATTGCAATAATATCGTAAAATATTTCGGTATCTCCCACACTACTAGTGTTCATAAGCAGATTCGGTTTCAGTTTTAGCGAATTTCTGCCGAAAATTCTGGTTTCGGCCAGTTTTGTTTTCAGCTAATAATCGGGTTTCGACAAACCCTAGTCAATACAGAATCTTTCTATTTTCTGTTAAGCTTTAAGATTTTTCTTTTATGTCAACATTAGAAATAAAAAAGTGTATACAGTTTCACTCCATATATTTAAGATAAACCTAGGATCGTAGAATAAGAAATTTCGAGAAAAATGGAATACACTTTGATAATTAAACAACCACATCTGTTTTATAATTAAATGTTACTTTTAAAATCAATAGCAATATTTTAAATTAATACTTTATGTTTGTTATTATGATAACGTAATGTTTAATATTTAAATAACTCTATTAATATATGCAAATACAGTACTTAATGCTACTTAATTAGGAAATGCCAATTATATTTCAAGATCGCGTCTAAAATTTATGAATGCTCAGGCCTTCTAAAATAACTTCACTGCCGCTTTTTCATGGCACTGAAACTACAGCGTACGAACCTTGATCATTCGGGGGAATTAAAAAAGAAAACAAAAGATAATACTTACATCATTCCTGCTTTTCAATGTACTTCGTTTCGGTCGTAATAACACATCTTTGAAGTCTAATTTAACCTCATTAATTATATTTGGCATTTTCACTAAATAACACTTGTCGACGATTAGTGAACAGAAAAAAATAAAACAGCAGCCATTCACGCGTGCTCACCCGCACGTCGTATCGACCTACTGACTCATTCTGAAGTTGCCAAGTTTAGATTTTCCGACTGGCCAGTCAGCTGTTTATTTCTTTTTGCTTATCTCACATTAAATTTCTAGATTGTGATATAAAATATAGTCAGTAACTTTTGGTTATTTGTTCTTAAAGTAGACATATAAATGTAAATACTCATTATTTATAAATTTTAAGGATGTCGATGTACTTTTTAGTATTATTATTATGATGGGTCCAAGGGAGTCACTAAAAACACATTCAAAGACAGTGACATACTTACACTACACTCACAATATATTTATGATAACCTGATACATATTCATGAAAATGTTAATAAATTGAAGAAGAACAGTGATCTCCATCAACTTAATTTAAGAAAAAAATAATTTTTATTTCTTAAATTACTTGTAGTGCCCACTATCAGGCTTCATAGTGTCTAACTTGTTTGTAGGTCAAAGAATACGCTTTTATAGCAAGTTACCAAAGGAAGTTTTGTCAGTCTGTAAATTCTAGAAATTCATTCAATTACGATTATGTCAAAAAGCCTATTACTCGATTGCAAATTACATGCAAGACATAGACTTTGGAAATGAGTTGCTAAAGTTCTAAGGTTCTAAAGCTCTTTTAATATAATTGCTTATTTAAAAAAATGCCGAAGCTCACCTATGGAGTTTCTTCCCCGCTTCTTTTCTATACAAAATAAAAAAAAGATATATTAGACCAACACGGTAAACCTTTTTTAGTTCGTAGTGTGTTTTTTATTAATTTCTCTAGTAAACAAAGCTACTAGTAGTTAGTAAAAAATTTATAAATAATACGTGAAATATAGTGGGAAATTTCTCCAAGATGGCAACACATGAAAGCGTGACACGTGACGTCACAAGGGCGCACAGAAATAATCGCTTTCAGCCGCTAGGTGAAGGTTATGAAATCAGACATCCAACAAAATTTCTCTTTGAAAATGCCTGATTTTTCCGAACTCAAAGCTAAATATATTTTTATTATCACACTAAGGTTATGTTATTTAATTTAACAGGTTATGTTATTGGCATAACGATCAGCTGTTGTGCTTGGCGCACGCGCTGTGCGGAAGTGGAGGTGCCAAATTAAAACGGCATTGGACGGATGTCCATTACAAAATTACAATTGGTATTTGTATTAGACACAAGCAACAATATTAATGATCGCTCTATGAAAGTAAAGATAGGCAAAGTGCACCAACAAGTTTATTAAACGAGTTAGATATAACATTTTACTGATTAATTTACTTTTCACCATCTGTCAGGAGCACGTAACTGTCAAGACTGCAATATTTTCTTATCTTATCTTCCTGTACGTCTCGTTACCGCGGGAGCCCTAGAGTTTACTCCGTTACGCTGCTTCAGTGTGGATTTATAGATCCTAATTAATCAGTGTTTCACACCAACCTTCAAATCGGCTACTAGAATTTTAACAGTTATTTACCAAATAATAATCGAGGTAGGAAAATGGCGGGAACTGTCAACGTACATTTATTTTTATAAATATTACTGGCCTCGTGCAATGCGTATGTCAGTTATACACGTTATATTTAAAAAAGTTATATCACGCCTGTATCCCCGAAGAGGCAGGCAGAGGAATGTAGAACACTTCCACGTATGACCAGTAACGTTTACGTCCCACTATGGAATAGGTGGTGAGCTTATTGCCATACACCGGGCACATATCCAGACTCCGAGCCACTACTAGAAAATCTAAACGTTATATTATATAGTTATTTCAATAACACTAAAATAAATATTTCAAAACTAAATTTTATTAATGGAGGGTAAATTAAATTATATGAAATCTCATAATATTCTATCAAATGTCAATAACTAGCACATTTGCATTTAATGAAGGCTGATCATTCACAGCAGTACAAGGGAATTAACTAATTAAGTAAAATGAAAATCCACGTAAAACTGTATTTATTAACCATTCAAGTGCATTCTCCGGAAATAAATTGTAGCTAAGAGACGGGAGTGGTCGGCAGGTGCTTCTCGGTGCCGGCCTTTTGAAGGCTGGGCGTAGTCGGGGGTACGGCTGCATGAAATGAGACATCAATCAAATTTTCTGTAGCACTAACATTAAAGTGGTATAAAGTAAACGATATAAAGTGTAGTAAACAATATAAAGTGGAGTATGGAAAGTTCTGAAAACTGTATGTAATAAATAATGTAGTATAAAGTAAAATAAACTACATAAAGCAAACGATATAAAGTAAAATAAAATCTATAAAGGAGAGACAACTTTAAAAAGAAAATGAATCGATATAAAGTAAAGCAAGCGTAATGAAGTATGGTATCAGATTACAAAGTTTTCGATTTATTTAATATTTTTGTATATTTACCCGCTTGCATGTATGAAGACAGTGATGAATGTAGAAGTGCGGCAGGTGTGTAAGGATAGAAATATTTGCCAATCTCTGCTCTCTGGTGACCCGGTGAGGGGCCTGGCGTGGCGATATAACACCAATAATTACCACTTCCAGCCGCGACTTCCCAGTCGCCGAGCACCATGGTGAACACCGCGTCTCTGTAGTTGCCGTACCCGTCGCACTCGATGTCCGAACTCGTGCGACATTTCTCGCGGGCGCAATCTGAACCAAGTCAAAACATTACCAAATTTAATTACGCTAACGAACATGGTTAAATCGCAGTTTATACTAATTTCATCCCGTCACTTATGTGGGTATGCATTTCAACTTTGAAACCCATAATTTTCGTTTATAAGAGTTTTGTAAATTAAATATTTTTCGATCTGATTCGTTATCGATATTGATTAAAGGAATTGTCATATTTAACTCATCACAACTCATGTTTGAATAGACGTGTTCTGGATAGGAGACCGTCGGAGACGCCTTGGCAAACGTGGCTGGTGGAGTGACGATATACCTACGCAAAGTGGCTGGCAGCCGTTTGATGCGAAAGAGCTGAAGATCGAGCTCAGTGGCGTGCTGTTGGAGGCCTGTTTCCAGCAGTGGACGGAGATAGGCTGACTATGCTGATGGCGGTGAACTCATGATGCAATTCCACTTAATCAAACATAAAAAGATGGCATAGCCTCACCACCTATTCATACTGGTTGGTAAACGTGCTGGTGAAACGTGGGAGTGTTTCTACATTGCTCTGCCTACCTCTTCGGGGGTGACAGGCGTGATGTTACGTTTAAAAAGATGTAATCTATTCAACGCACCACAGTTCATATTCGACACTTCAACCCTTGGTACTTTAATGCCTTCGATGGCGCTGCCGTCCTCCAGGGCGCAGTAGCACACGAACCGGCGACACTGCGTCACAAGCAGGATATGAAAAGGGCATTATCTACCTTCAGTGGAACACACCGAGTAGGGGGTGGGGAATCTGAACGAAATACATATCTACAAGCATTTCGCGCGTTGAAAATTTTAGGGGAAGTTACTTATTAACTGAAAATATTTCTAATAAAGTTATTTTTATCAGAATCTTGACTGTGTCGTTGGTTAAGCAGTAGCAAGCGCGACTGCTGATAGAGAGGTCCTGGGTTCAAATCTCGGATCGGGTTCTATTGGATGTTTCTTACTTACAATTTCTAGTAGTGGCTCGGAGTCTGGATATGTGCGCGGTGTACGGCAATAGGCTCACCACCAATTCCATAGTGGGATGTAAACGTAACCAGTGAAACGGAGTGTTCTACGTAATGTCACGTTTCAATTTGATGGTATTGCCCCAAATCTACCTACCCATTCCACCATCACCGTTATCCGAATGCGACGAACTGCGATAGCTGTTTCTTCGTTCCCTCCCCTCCAACGTAACGGGAGGACCTCGTTACCTGCACCGGCGCGTACAGCCACAGCGGAGTGCACTGCGGCGCTTCGAAGTGCATGTGACCGTCGGCTCCGTACTTCTTTTTGAAATATTTCATCTCGCATTTGCACGGCTCTGCACAATTGTTATACACTAGGAAGTTTTCACCGACAGTGCTTGCGGTTGTATCATCAAAAGCACTAATGGTTGTGTGCTTGTGTGCGTGTGTGCGTGTGTGTGAGTGAACCGATTCCGCTTCCGTTTGCGATCGTGTCAATTGCGTACATGGACGCCGCGAGGATTATTTTCAGGGAGGTGCATCTACACATACTATTAACTCAATATAATAAATAAAATATATGTACATATACATGTACAGCACGTGGATAACAGAATTGCGAGCATTAAGCACTTTTCCTTATGCATTTTGCATACATTCGAAAAGCTTTATCCTCACGTTGGTTCAAGTAAAAATTATGTAGTTATTTCTAGTTACTTTCTTGCAGGGCAGGACACTTGCACCCTGCTGCCGGCGGCCATGAGACATAAGAAACTGTCAGACTGCGTCCACTTCGGTTATCATCATCAGCTGTATTAGGCTCTATTTTCTCTCGCAACGACAATATTTAATAGCGTACTTCCTCACCGGCCTCCAACAACATTAAAAAGCAATCTGAGGTGTGAAATGAAATGACATTCAAACAATATGCCATCAGTGTTTATAGTAAGTACTACACGGGTAACTAAGACACAGTTGTCGAGTTGCTATCTGTCTGTTGACAATGTACCATTCTCCACCCCCAACGCTTCGTCCCTCTTCCGGCGTCCCGCCGCGGGCGACGTCACCGCGTGGATGTCCTGGCAGTGGCCCCGCCTGCACACGAGACCATCGTCGCAGCCGGGCTCGAGGAACTCTTCCTCGATCTGGACGCAGCATCATCGTGACGACAGATGCAAAATAATGTGGGAAATTATAAAACTATAGCCTTTGATTACACAGAACGTTTCAGTATAATACATTTGCAAGATATAATCAAGTTATATCATCACGCTAGGTTCCCAGCGGGGTGGGCTGAGAGCAACAAATGCTGAATAATTACCTCGGTCTCCTTAGATCCGTTCACATTGTGAACTGTCTTCTTGTATTCAGCACATTTCTGGTTCAATTCTGGAATCAGCAAAGCATACGTAAATACTTCGTGCATTGTTTAAATATATAATGTAAGTATGTACGAAAAGTAAAAATATTATGTTAAGAATCCAATGAATCCAATGAATATGGGATTTTTTTTGTTATAAAAAAAGCTATGACAGTACTTTCGATAATGACAAGCTAGTGAAAATTTTAGACTATAAACCCACGGTTAAATTACAACATGACGTCGATGTGAATTTCTCGAAAGTACGCCAATAATTTATTAATTAAAAGGAAAAACTGTAATCGAATCTTAGCAGTGCAACCATAGTATCTTTTATAATGCGTATAAAATTAGAAAATATATGTTTTCTTCAACATATATTCAATTATCATTGTAACAGAGTATTACATTTTTATTATATCCATCCAAAATAATATCGACCATCGAGCTCGTGTAACGCCTGAAAGTTTTAGCGTCATTCATATTAAAACAGCAAATCCCAAAGTACTCCATCTACCACGCAGTTGTCACGGGAGACCGAGACCCACCAATCTTGACCAAATAGATCAGATAATGGCTGATGGGGGAGTCAGAAGCCTACGTAATCGGCACGTTTGCGAAGAGAGTGATGAAAGTAATGCATCAGCTCTGGAAGAGTAGAGATGTTTGGCATTAACTGCTCGCTGTCTACCCTGTAAAGAACCTGGCGTGAGGATAGATAATAATAGGTTGCAACTCCGTCTGTACATTTGACTATTTTTCTGCCTCTCAATTTGGTCCGCACAGAACTTACGCTGGTAAGCACTGCACCGCCCACAGCAGTTACATTCCTCTTTGTCAGGTAGGAACGCTCCAGCCGGGCATTGGCTCTCCCTCACCAGGCCACCCTGGCAGTCGTAGCCCCTGCAGGACATGGGGCAGTCCAAGCCACCAGAGGGCGCTTGGAAGCGGAAGTTTCTGCGTCTGTTCAAAAAAAGAATCATGCTATACCTACTTGTAGCGGAGTCCTTGAAATTAGTTCTCATCACCATTATAACTATAATCATCATAATCATTAAATTGACTTATTCCTATTACTCATATCACCTTTCATACACTCTACCCATTCAGCGGTAGACTAGATAGTCTACCACTGAATTTTTATCTATATACATTTATAAGAACAATCAAATCATTAAGTTCCTTATATTTAAATAATTTATTATGAGACAACACTTAAAATACAGTTCTCGTAAATTGTGAAAATACAGTTCTCGTAAATTGTGAACATACTGTATACACGCACTATATCTAATTGTACTGCTACACCGCCATTATGAAATATTTCGAAAGGTATTAAAAACATATTGTCACGAAATTCAGCAACGTTATAATAAATGTTATTAGTAAATATCCTGCCTGCCTCGTTGGTCGTGTTGGTTGCGAGTGCGACTGCCGAACGGGAGGTCCTGGGTTCGATTCCCGGGTCGGAC
>DWFO01005584.1:0-10432 GCA_018246595.1 Mimoniades nurscia nurscia
GAAATTGTAATGAAAAATAATTTAATATGTTATAAAGTCGAAAACGGTTGTATAAATAATAATTAAACTATTATGCGATTTACTTTTTTGTGGGCCGAATATTTTTATTTTGCTTTATGTAAATGTGCCAAAACTGTTACATTCAAAATTTACTAGCAAGCGAGCGCCCAGGAAGCCCCGGAAGGGTCGTTTATTAAATAAACCATGCAAAGTTTGCCAGCCCTCAAACAGGTAGCTCAAAACAGAACGAATAGTGATGGACAGAATTAATCGTTGCAAGCAATGAGCGAATAATTTAATGATTCAAATATTTTGTTACAGAACATTCAAAGAGGCTGGATACCAAATATTAGCTGGCCATTGGAACCCATGAACATAATCAAACAATCAGAAGTAGTTCAGAAGTTCTGTCGGTATCTATATTATAGATGGATCTTGACATGAAATTTTAAATTTCTTATGTGGCTGTCAACCACAAAACTAGTGGTTTATAGTATAACGAGGCTTAATTGATAGCTGAACTGAGATTAATTTGCTTGGTTTCTGACAAGATTTTTTATTCTAATATTAATTACCCTCCAAATAAGTACATACCAATACCCTACCAGATAATAACTTTTCGTAACGAAGTTATAAATATGCATTGTACCTTGGTTATTTACTAAGTATAGATAATTCGGTAACTGATTGTATATAGTACTACTCTCTTCTTTGTGTTATTAATCTATAATGTATTGTGACCGACTTACGAAGCAAATCGAATTTACGAAGCAAACCCGAAAATTGCAATAGGCCGAGGATAATAACGATGTAAAATATTTTCATGTGATCAATAGACATTGGTTAGTTACAGGATTTCACCTCGGTCAAAGGAGCTCAATTCATATTTCTTAATGGACGAACACCTTCACTGATGAACCGTAGGGGTGTAATGCATTCCTCTGCCTACCTATTCAGTGAAATAGGTATATAAGTAATGTTATGTTATGGGCAAAATTTAGAGGTATTTTTAATATGAATAGAAAATCAAAAGAGCAGATAACAGTTACAGGTAGTCATAAATGGATATGTGTCCGATTTCGAATAAAGCTACAGATATACGAGTAGGACTGCCAGTGAAGATTGGTTTGTTGGTGCTATACAAACACGTGGACCGATCAATTTCATATTACCCAAGGAATTACCCAGTCCTTCATTCCATTTTTGGGCTATGGAAAGCACAAATCAGGTGGTCAATACCTCTGATATAAGGATACCTCTGATATAAGAAGGCTATTCGTTCACGTACAACATTCTTTGGACACAAGCAAACAAATATCTCGATACCAGACGCCAACGTCGCAAGAGCCGACTTAAGCCGTCATAGTATACATATACGATAAAAGTGAAAAGTTATAATTGTCATACAAACGTGATGTCTACTGAGAATAATCCCCCAGGGTTGACTTATATCGAGCAGTTGACTTGTATGTTGATGATGTATCTAACTAATGTTGCCCTTTGTTTGTAATTAACAAAGTGTACACAACAAATTGTTTATGGAGTTAATAATCGAATTGTATTCAAATACCTGTTTATTTTAATTGTACCAATCCGTCAAATAAACCAACCATTTAAATCCCAATCTGTTGCATTAACAGTAAATATGCACGTATATTTAAATTCAGATTAAAAACTTTCTTCCATAACCTCTCGTATATCGCAACATACGCATAGAATAAAAGAATTCTCATTAAAAACCTCATACCTTTTGAAACTCTTTAAAAAGTTTGTTTAAGAAATCCTACATATGTATACATACATATAATAAGTTATTGATATGTGATATTACTTTAACGATTATGTCTATTATATAGAAATCGGACTATTTTTATAACATTAAATAAAGTCTGTTCAGAAATGTATTGGTGAAAAGGCAATAGACAGACAAATGTACTTTCGCATTACAATATCACTATAGATAAATGATACGTACACGTAATGAACGCCCATACTATGTTGATCCTATTTTTTGCCGATTAATAGCAATTGTCTTTTTATTCTTTCTTAATTGTCTAATGGGGTGATTGAAATATAACGTAATTTTCTTGAGACCAAAAGCCTTCCGAGTCATTTATGATTAAAGTTTTCCTAACTTCTTCAAAGATCAAATTTGATTGTTGCAGATTTTCTTTATAATGTTACGTGAACTGTCGAAACCGCAGTCATGTTGATACATATTAAAATTTTACGAAGCACTTATAACTAATTATTACAAGCGATTATTCAGTTGGAACCCACTAAATCATTCGAATAACTCGATTGTTTCCCGTCCCTCGCATCTACCGACGGCGCCCGATAATCTAATAAAAAATAAAAATAAATAAAGGCAGGGGCCGGCCATTGGTAACACAATGAGTCAACCGTCGAAAATTTAATTCGTTTGAAAGTTGCCAGCCTAATTCGTTTACCCATTCGGGAAATTAAATAGATGGGTAATTTGGCAACCCTATTAATGGAACCGTTCTGAAAGGATCTAGGGCGCAAACTACGGTCAGATTTATACGTATAGGGACATAAATTTATTTGATCCGTTAGTTTCGAATTATATCAGCATCAGTGCTTGTTTTATGAGACTATTAGGAGATTAAAGTTTTGATGGATGAGCTTAAGTGCTTTTAATAACTATAATTATGCACGCCGATATAGCGGAAGAGTGTCGGTTAAGTGAATCGATAACCTATGAATGTATGGATTCAGAGAATAATTATAATAAAAACATGTTCGCGTCAATGTACGAGTATCTACATATTGACATCTTTGCACTACTCTTTAAGATTATTTCGCACACAAAGAAATTTAAGATATGGCACAGTAGAGAAGTGCCTAAAACTATGATTTTTTTATATAATAGGTACATATGTTTTACAAGTACGGTAAATTGAATAAAATAAAATATTCTTCGCTTACTTTCATAGCAAGACAATACTCTGAGTTCAAAGAGTAAAGTCTTACTCGTATGGCGCTATAATCTTTAACATGAGAATCTCGATAACGTTCAAACTTAAACATTACCAGGACTATGACAGACTTTCAACAGCCGTTAGTCCACTAGTTATCACAAGTTATTTTATTCATTTCTTAAAGTTTTTTAATTTGTTTTTTCTTCTTGTTTCTTAATTAGTTTGTTTATTGACTGCCTCGTTGGTCGTGTTGGTTGCAAGGTTGGATCCTGGGTGCAAATCCCGGATCGGTCATTATTCAATTTTTTTATTTTAATTGTCTAGTAGTGGCTCGGGGTCTAGATATGTGCCCTTTATCACCACCTATACTGCACCGTCAACGTAACTGCTGAAACGTGGGAGTGATATAAATTCTTCTGCCTACGTCTTCGTGGATTACAGGCGTAATTTTACATCTTGATGTTACGTTCTTAATTTATCATAGTAATTGATTCAGTGTAATAGATTAGCCCAAAATTTTTATATAGTTTTATAGTTTTCTGATTTTTTCAAATAAATGGTTTATTTTCGCCATTTTCATTAAACAAATCTTTTATGATAGCCAACGCGTAAAAGTTACAGTTCCAGGTCGTATGACGCGTTAACTTTCATTTAAAGAGACGATAATGACTGCCTGGTTGGTGGAGTGGTTGCCTATTCCGGAAGTCCTGGGTTCGTATTCGAATATAATATACTAACTTAGATTTTTAGTTGACATTTCTAATTGCGTTTCGGAGTCTGGATTTGGACCTGTGGATATGGAATCACCACCTATTCAATAGTGGGACGGGAACGTAACTGGTGAAACGTGGGAGTGTATTGCAATCTTGCGCCTAAGTCATCATGGAGTAAAGGCGTTATTATATACATATATTACTATATATGTCAAAACACATTTTACTATTTTACTATTCTCTAAATTCTACTGAATTTAGAGAATATCTTGCTATGTTTTTGTTTGTGTTTTGAAACAGACGAATTAAACAGCGAATGTTAAAATATACATACAATAACATAGTAAAAATATTTGGATCCTATAATTCGATTTGATTATTATCATAATGAAAACAATAAAGAAAAATTTCAAATATGAAATCCTGTTCGTTATCCGTTTTCTTCCCATCACAAACAACCCAGCATGACGTCATGCACACTCTATGCGATTCAATTTATTCGCGCTTAAATACATTACGCACAAATAAAGTTTTTTGATCCTCGCGTTTATTTAAAAGCGTTAATGGAGATTAATCGGTGTTGGCGAGACGCCAGTTCGACTGTACAGTGGTCTTACTACGGGTTCTACATGATGATAGATAAGTGGATTTTAAATTGATTTTTTTTAAAACGAAACGTTATTAGAATATAAATGCGTTGGTTTTTTATTTAGTGGAACGGTTAGTTATTGACGAATAATTATACATATGTACATATTTATTAATATTGAATTGCGTCTCCGATAGCAACAATATATCCTAGCTGAGACTATGACCACCCAGCGTTTATCACCAACAAGAGACATCCTTACCATCACTCTATTGGTATGCCTAAATTAAATCTAAAATCTAAAATACTGTATACACCGCATCTACGCTTATGGTCTAATACGAAAAGCTTTAATTTCGTGACCTAAAAATAAAATTTCTGCAATTAAATTTAAGCCTATAATTAAGTCCTGAAACAATAACATCCAAAAACGGGAGGTAAGTCGAATAATGCTTCTTCTCACTGTTTTATTACAGATTGAAAACTATTGAATATCTGTGAAGTTATTAAACAGTGGTGAGTTATTAACGTTACAATGTACTATGTACTAATTATGTACTATGAAATTTTTTTTTTATGAAAATTATAGTAGGTACTCAAAATAAGCCGTGCAACTTCTATTAAGGCGCAATATAATTTTTTTTTAAATAGAGAAACTCTACAAATACATATATGTGTATGTATGTACATATACGTACATAGAATGACAACGACAATTACTGGAGCGTGGCCACAATTTGTCATAGCATTTAAAACAGTTGTAAATTCGGTTTGTAGACTTTTTACGTAGTCTAGACGCGTAGAGTTAACGGTGATGTTCAATCGGGGGAATGTACCCTACATTAAAAATATTAAGCTTTCTCTAGCAGGAGAATAAAATATATGGGCTTATTATTGTTTTGTTTCTGGCTTTAAATTTCAACAATCCTAGACTATAAGTCCACGTTCCGCTCAAGGACGTAGAGGAGATCAAGATGACGAGTAGCTACTTGTAAGATAAGTGGCTAGAAAAATGGGTCTTCTCTGATACCTTTTGAGTCCTGCTGCGACTACTCGTACTTCTTTTTATAAATTTATTGTACTTTATTATTATTATAAAGTACTTTTAGTCTAATATAAAATTATCGTGTATCAATTTACATGTGATCGTCTGGTACCAAACAAGGAATAGATTGTGCTGTGGTGCCTCGGCTTTTTATATTGTATACATTCAATTCTAAATGCATACATACATATTGTATGGGTGAAGATAAATTTTAAGTCTAAATACGTACAAACACATCACAAAAAAATTGTCATCACACAAATTTTCATCCTGACAGAATTGAACCAATATCCATAATTCTGTAGTCAAATTCACTAACCACTGCATAAGCAGGTCAATCTGCAGACTTTTCTTATATCTCTCAGCTTCGACACTGTGGTGTTTAGGTCCTTTGATGCGACCCCGCTATTCTTAACGTCTCACCGGACTTTATATTCATTTGATGAATGGCAAGTTAAACTGTTCTTTCTCAATGTCATGGCAACCTTATCAATTACCAAATTTGGGTTAACAATATTTTACTGATAACTTATAAATGGTTTAAGTGATAACTGGTTTGTTTACTATTAGATTAAATATAATACCAATTTTTGTGCAAATGTGAAAAAAACTTACGCTGTGCTCATTTTTAGAAATTATTTTAACAATTGTAGTAAAAAACTCCTTTGTGTCTAAATAAAATATATGTATATATTTCAACAAACAACACATTAAATAGTTACAATGAGGGAGCAATAAGATCGATGGTGTTTGTGGCAATCACTACACAAGTTATTGATGGGTTCCCTAACTTTCTGAATGATATAACGATGAAATGGGGGTCCTTATTCTGTACTGTGGAGTTTAGTAAACTCAAACTTACAGAGTTGGAGTTACTTGTCAACAAAATAGGTATATCAGAATCTCAATAAAATATATACATAAAAAGTATCATTAATTAATAATAATATATTAATTAATGTTGGTCGTGGGTTGATGGGTTGCAAGTGCGACTGCCGATCGGGTGGTCTTGGGTTCGATTGCCGAGTCGGGCACTACTAAGTTTTTCTAATTTAGATTTTCTAGTAGTGACTCAGAGTCTGGATATGTGCCAGGTTTATGGCACTACACTCACCACCTGGTCCATAGTGGGACGTAAACGTAACTGGTGAAACTTGGGAGTGTTCTACATTCCTCTGCCTACCTCTTCGTGTATTATAGGCGTGATATTACGTTTTTTATGTTAAATAATATTTTTACACAATTCATTCCGCATCGTTTATTCGCTAATAATATACGTCTCTTTTTTTCCTGTGAATCGAAATGTCAAAGCAATGGGCATTACATGTGAGTTGTGTGTCGTATTATTGCTTCGTTTAAGAACAATTAAGCATTATTTCCTGGCAATGCTCTTGTATTTTGTCTTGTATATTTCTATAAAAGGATGTAGCGGAAATGTAGATTGTAATAAAACGACTATACCACAAACAGTATCAAGTTAACGTAATCATGATCGGTATCCATACTAGTCATTGGAAATTTATGTTCCTTTCTGTAATTGTACGTGATCACAGACTGCGTGGGGATTTTGTCTTTTACTTGTACTCTCACTCTGCTTGAATTAAAGAATTGTACAATAAGTGAATAAAAAACAATGTGATTAAAATAGGTGAATAAAACAATGTGAGTAAAATAAGTGATTAAAACAATGTGAGTAAAATAAGTGATTAAAACAATGTGAGTAAATGAGCAAATCTTACGAAGTCTCGATAATAATCTTCCATGTTCTCCTTCTGAATTGTTGGCTTAATATAACTTGGCAAACTATGACCTGAAACCTTCTCATTCTAAACGCATATTCATATGAAACAGTGGAACGATAAAAGTTGCGAGAATAAACATTTGCTGATGTATTTCAGTCATATCACCTAACCATATGATAGTTATATGTATTATCTAACTTTAACTGACTTTGAAGTTGATAGAATCATGTTTTGTACGGTTGAAGTACAACTTGGCCATTAGATATTTATTAGTATTTGAAAATAGACGTTGCAAAAGCATTCAATATATGCCTACAGCAACCGAAATGTGTATCTGGACAAGTTAAGGTGACTTTACCATAAACTAAGTTGCAGCCGGTCCGACTGAAGGCAGCTTCGTCAATATTTGATGACTCGCGCAAACACTGGAGCCGGTTAGAGCAACCAATGGACAGTCTTATACAAAACAGTGTTGCAAGCGTTTTGTATATAAATTACCCCAGATATTAAACTCATCATAAATGTTACTACATAAAGTTTACGACACTCTTAAGTTTATTTCTGGTCGTGGTAGGTGAAGGGTCGTGGGTTCAATTTACTGGATACCTGGCTAGTTTTCTTTCATCGTGTAGAGTTATACATGCATGGTATAATTATCCGTTAAACCGGTGATCCTAAGAAGGCGTGTGAGGCTGGGTGAGATCCGCTGAGTATCGGGTTTTGTTTCATATCTTGGGAAAGACTTTATATCCAGAAGTGGAACGGTAGAGGCTGAGGTACTGATGATGATATTAAATTACAAATCTTGTAAAATGTTCATTATAAAATATAACAGTATATAGCGATATCGTTACTAGTTAATTATTGTTTCTTACTCCCTTATTCCTTTGCAAACAATTGTAAATAAAAGCTGCTGTAACTACTAATCAGCAATGGTCGAGAGCCCTTTTATTACTATGGAAAACACGAGCAGTGAATGTTGACGATTTTGAAAAGTACAGTTGAAAGCATTCTGCGGGCAGTACCGTTATTATTTGATAAGCGCTGCAAACACAGGCGAAGCACAAACTTACATTCGTGTATAATTATGTAAAAAAGTTATAAACTGTTGATAATAACTATAGTTGACACTGACTCTACATTGACTAACACTGTGCTGCATTTCCTTTACAAACTTGACCATAATCTTGGTTGTTAATATCCTGGCTAAGTACTATTATTTAAAAATAGATCAAGAAACTTGACAATAACAATTAGGATATAAAAGTTTACTGCCCCGTAACTAGCTTAATGGTGACAAGTGTGACGGAGGAGCGAGATGATCTTCGAAAATTTCCGACTTCGATACAAAATTTAATCCTGAAAAAGGTTATTATTAAAAGCGTATAATGACGAATTAAAAATGTAAAACACGTATTAGAGTTATAGGAAAAAGAACCCGATCAGTTGAAACGTATTTGTATGGACGTAACGACTAATTAAAAATGTAAAACAAAAAGAACCCAATTAGTTGAAAGTCAGCTCTATCACTACTCTATGTACATTAAAGACTATGCAATGTTATGAGAGATATTATTTATGAGAAATACAAACCACAGAATTAAAACACAGTATTTATTAAGATATATGGTTAAGGCAATAATGTAGATAGTCTCACCTCAAATAAACCTTGGACATTGCCGATCAGACCAAAGGCAAGCCTGTCAATATTTGATGAAACGTGCAAACAATGCACGGTACTCGGCTAAAGGTACTTCAAAGAATGGTAACTGTTCCGTGTAACGCGCCAATACATAGTCTGATAAGTACTCAGATAAACTATTAATATAATAATTATGTTTTCAATAAGTGAATTGTCGAATCATATATGTTAAGAGATTTTTAACGCAAACTGTCTATTGATCGTCGAAAAGATCTACCTGTATTGAACATGAATGTCTCATATAAATTGAATAGTAATTTATTTTATCATTTCATATAAATCAAAAATGCAGGACACAACATTAATTCAAATAATAAGTACTCTGTTTATGAAATATAATGAAATTTATTGACATGCTGTTTACATGTCACGCAAAGTTTTTAAAAGAAATGGTTCTGACAACAAATTTGCTTTCCATTTTGTTGTTGGTCCAATGGAAAAGGTTAATTCGTTTTTCTGCGCAACAACTGCTCGTATAATATATGTCTAGAGTTACACATGTATATGCTTGCCATTTCTGGTATTCGAAGCGTATCGATTTAATACAAATCTATTGACACATCGCACACATCCATTTTTTTCCGCATGGATTATTTTCCGTTCATTCTATTCGAACGGAAGGTCTTACGTTTGGTATCTCCGCATGGAATGTTCACATTCTTTTTCAGTTTAATCCATTACATTGCGAGATGTTAGTTCTCTGAAGTCTTTAAATGATTTTGCAGTCAACTATATTCTCCAGTAATTTTATTTATACCAATAAACATATTTCAAAGCGTTCGGATTTTTAGCCCAAAACATAAATTTCCAAACCCAAATGTTAACGTATTGTTTAATACTCCAAGCGGATTGGTTCCAAAACCGTTCTGAAACGCTTGCTTGCAGACAAGTCTCTTTATTTTTGTGTGATAAGTAAAATAAACCTTGTATATTCAGCTCGTGAAAACGTGTATGATATGAATGCGCATCAACGGACGAAAAAATAAACAATTTCTCGGACGACGGCGCTTTTCCCGCTTTCCCGCTAAATCAGCTGTCATTGTCATTGCCATTACAGACGAAAATTAATTCTGTCTACCTCCTTTTCCATTTTATTTCCATTAATTTTAATATTCAAATTGTTTAATTATTCGGTTACATTGTAATATATCGTACTGATTGTAGGTTTACGTCAAAGGTTAATTAAGTTAAATTATATATTTAAGGCCACAATCTCTTATTTGATATTGTCCCAAAAACGTTAGATTCAATGAAATACTTACAATATCTCTTTTAATATGCATTTAACAATAGTGTCTTTAGGGCATGATCAGTAAAATTACATCATACGATACTATAAAAAAAATAAAAAATACGCATTTCACAACATGTTCCGAATCCTGTTGAAACTTTTTCTACTTAATATTGTATTATAATATACAACCTTAATTCAAGACTCTTTACAACACAGACTCAAATAATAATTTTATTATTATTTTGCAGGGAAACCGTTCCGAACAACTAGGTATAAAGCTTGGAACCAGTGTTGCACTAATGACTCAATTTACTTCAGTGATGGGGCATAATATGTTAAAAAGATCGATAGTTCTAAATAAAATAAATTTATGTATTAAAAAAAAACTTAACTTCACGCCTGTAATCCCCGGAGAGGTAGGCAGAGGAATGCAGAACACTCCCACGTTTCACCGGTTACGTTTAC
>DWFO01005585.1:0-10431 GCA_018246595.1 Mimoniades nurscia nurscia
GGTTGGAGCCGGCGGCGAGTGGAAGAGTCATCATGGAACTGTCACACGTTTCGCTGAGTGTATAAATTAAGTGAAATTAATTGTTGTACTGTGAGCATTAGGTATGTTAAAATGAAAAGAAGAAAGTCAACTGTCGTTTTCTCATTGCACGATTTACCTCGTCCGCCTACATTATATCTGAGCATAATCCTGGCCTGCCGCCTATATATATATAAATACAGTTAAAAAGATAACATACAAATAAAATTGCTTTTGGAATTTTTGTACGAACATTATAGAAGAAACACATTAAATGCTGTAGGTACGTGTAATGGTGGGCGGTGGAGAACTTCGGACAATGAGTTCCAATTCCTAACACCACGCCTATAATCCCCGAAGAGGTAGACAGAGGAGTGTAGTAGGTACACTCCCACGTTTTTTCGGTTACGTTTACGTCCTACTATGAAATCAGTGGATCCCATTAACCTTGTATAAAAGTACAGATTGCAGTAGTCAATAGGTATTTTAGATAATTAGGTATATGATGCCACATATTCAAATTAGGTACCTACCTCATACATTTTGTATTTTCGTACGTTCATTTTAATTTACGTTAGACAATTCTTATTTTTTTTTACAATTTCGTTACCCATATCAATAATTACCTACATGATATAGTAAAGTTTAAGAGATTATAGTTATATTTACCTAATTATGTACCAACATATATTTTCAAAACAGTCCTGTCAAGCTAACAAAAATGCTAATTTACCTAACAAACTATTACAGTCTTAGTTAGGTAGTAGGCACCATTACCGATATAGCTATTATAATTTAAAGTGATAAACAACAAGATGACATCCACATTGCCACAGCGCGCTGTGGCGTCAAGAAGCGTTGCGCAGGCGCCGCTCAATCACACTCAAGGCTCGAGCGATGGCATTAAAACAACATTAGGTGCATGACGAAGACAAAGCCGCCAACGGTAGCTGACCACCCCGTTGGCGGTAATTGACTCAACACTGGCGGGTGACTCAGCAGGAATAGCACGAGGGCATGACGCAAGACATTTCATACACGATTAGGCGACTCTGAACCGAACTTGATTGGTATGGTAAGGTATGGCTTGGCAAGAGCTTCGTTTATATTTGGGGGCTATTTACACTGAAGTTATACTCTTGATTGTTGATAATTCATCGATAATGAAAGCTTAATATCAATAAAATGTACCTATTTGTTTTTGGGAACATTGCTCTCTGCCAGCCCTATAAGGCGATCTGGCGTAATGAATATTTATGTAATATTCATTTTAATAAAAACTCTACAGGTATTTTAAAGTTTATACGTTAATTACATACTCGTTAAAACCAATAACATATGTATTATCTCTTAACGTACTCGATATCTTGGACGTGTTTTAGGCCTAAAGAGCAAATGTATTATCCGCTTCACACCAAAGGTGTGTTTATATAACAACATATTTCATTTTACATTGAATTCGTTTTGTACGTTTAGAAACACATGCTTAATTACATACCGTATAATATTTACATAATAATTAAACCAATTACCGCGTAATATTGTGAAATGTTAATGGGTTTTCTGTTTGTCCAATGAGTCGAAGTGGCATGGCACCGTTACGAAGGTCAGCGGCGGTGATGCGGAGAAATCAATTAATATTCCGACGTCACATTTAATGGCTACTGTTTTAATTATGTTTAACGGCTACGCTATGTTATTGTTGTAAATTTATTATATTACGATAAAATTTCGGAAGCCGTGCATTAGTTAAATTAGTTTGCTCACTGTTTATACTTAGTTTAAATCAATTTAAAATGATTAATAATCGGTATGGCATTTGGACAACAGTTCTGTATGGATTATTTGAATGTGAAATTTATCTTAGACTGTTTTTTACATTATTAAATAAAAATTTTGGTATCGTTGTGTGAAAAGTTAAATTATGGGCATTAAAACAAAGATATTTTGAAGATTTTCAAAAAAGCCTCAACTTTCTTCCTACACAAGCCGGTAGTATACTTCTACGTTTTTCTTCATACCTAAGCACAAGTACCTATATTGATAACTGCATAAGTAGATACTATATACTGCTATCTCTTTCTAACATTTGAAAGGAACGTGACTTAGCGATTTGGGAAGTCAGAGGCAGTGAAGCGAGACATGTTAATAAACATTTGACGTTCCATCTAAATTGGGTACCAAGTAGGTACTTCGTTAAACATGTTCTCCTGGTATTCAGAAATTTAATCCTTGACCTGTTAAGCAGCTTTGAAGCTTGTTCAAATACTTTTGGTGTATTATCAGGCCCGTTCGTTACACAGTGAAGCGTCTAGTTTTCCTTAAGTATCTTATCTGATTCTTGATGTTTCTATTAGGTATCGTAGGTACCTATGTGATGCCAAATATACATTGGTTGCGAGTTGGTTGCATACTCATGAAATAATGTAGCTACTATGTTTAAACGACCACAGCGGCATGTGTTACCTTACGAGCTTAAGAATATTATTATTTGTGTTCATATACCTACATAGGTACCTACCTACGTCCTTAGAGTTAGTTATCTGTAAGATTCTCTAAAGTGCAAGAAATTTAGGTACTAGTCACTTGGACGTCGTGGCCGTTTCTTATTGGTGGACGAAATTTGAGCATTTTTGCCATACACCTGTTATAAATTCAAACTCTGAGCCACTACCAAAAATTTTAAGTACAAATTCACAGTTAGAAGAATTTAATAATATCTGAGCCGGGATTCAAACCCAGGACTTCTCGATCAGCAGTCACGTTTGAAACAAAGACGACCATCGAGGCAGTCTAAGAATAAAGTACCTAAATCAACATACCATAAAACCTCTTACTTAACTAGAAGTGTTGAAAACCATACAATTGAAGTTTTAATGAGATCCGTATAAGATGAACTTCCAGTGAAGTGGCGTAGAACAAAACACAAATACTGTTTCGTACACTGCTCTGATATTGAACGGTTGGCGCTGTTCGGTTTCGTACGCTGCCTGCGTTGTTTGCATGTAGGTACTATAACATTCGGGAAATACGCAGTTGAAGGTAAACCATAGGTAGGAATAATTAGTACCTATGTGCCAAATGATTGTCTATATCAAAATACGTCTGAGATTTCCCGTTAAGCACGACAGGTGTGTAAGAATAGAGGTATTTGGCACTCTGTGCTCTCTGCCTACCCCGCAAGGGACCTGGCGTGAAGATATGTATGTATCTTAGTGTTAATAATATTTTTGAGTGTTCGTAATGAAAGAGTATATTCTCTTTATTCCTTATGCTTTTTCTCAGTAGTGAAGTTTACATATCAGTGCAATGTTCTTGCCTGCGGTGTAGATAATTAAATTCATGTGCCGACCGAATTACTTACAGCGGATCAGCTTTTTTCCAAATCGGCAACCTCAGGAGGTGAAATATTTAAGTCGTATAATGATATCAAGGGGATAGTAATCTTTTGCAAAGTTATTGGCAAATATTATCGAGATATAATAAAAGTAAGAGTTGGCTTTGTAGTGATGTTTTCGTTGTTTTGTAATATTGCGAGGTCGGCGGACGTTCAAATTACGGACTTCGTGTGAAAAAAACGCCGAGTGTTTGCAATTTGCGCCGTCGGAAGCTAATCTAATGGGTTTGTGTACGTTATGAAATATAGCTTGGCTCGCGTCTTTATTTAATAAATGTAATGTATTTTGTTGGTATTATAAACACTTATTCTATGGAAAATATTCTCTTAATATTTATGATATATCCGGTATGTCGATGGTTCTGTCGTGGTTGTGGTGGAAAAACAATGGATAGTGTATTCTCGTAGTGGTCTGTGATGTAACATTCTGGATAAAATAGTATATTTAAGATTTTTAAAAACATCGGGTTTCCAGGATATAGGTACCAAGTAAGAAACAAACTGTATCATAAGTTTTATATATTCTGAGGTTATTAATATTATTTTCAAAATTTATTAATAAAAACAAGATAGTTCAAGGGAAAGAATTGTATACAATTATCTAGTGATTATCTTTAAAGTTTTTATTTAAATTACTATTAATGTATTTAATGTATTTAATTAATGTATTTAATTACTATTAATGTATTTAATCAATTTCAATCTATCGTACCTTGTTTTTAATTGATATCTGTGTGTATGCAATAATAGGATATGGTTATATCTTATAAACTTAGGCTAACATTTATAAAAATTAATTGTGGATATCCTCCAAAGCTCGACGTTTCCGCTCTTCGGTACGATTTAATAGACTATTACCTACGATGATGTGCAATCGAGGAATTCACTAAATTACTGGATCAGTTTTCTAAACCTGGACCAACAAATTTATGTGAAAAAGGAAACATAAATGGATGTAAGTCATATGATTATTTTTTATTTTGTTTTGACAATTTGATTATGAACCATAGTCTTTTCTCTATGTGTTATCAATTTACCTAGAATAATACAGTTTTCTGGTGTTTAAAATAATTATAATGAATAGTTAAAACTAAATCAATATCCTGGGTGCTGGTTTCGATATCTGCGTCGGGTAGTACTAAATTTTCTAATTTATATTTTCTAGTAGTATCTCGGAGTCTGGATATGTGTCCGGTATATGGCAATAGGCTCACCACCTATTCCATCGTGGAACTTAAAAGTAACTGGTGTAACGTGGGAGTTTTCTACATTCCTCTGCCTACCTCTTCGGGGATTACAGGCATGAGGTTACTTTACACACAATTATGTAATGCGAAAGCTTCTTGCTTCTTATGAAAAATTGACCAAAGAAATCAGTCTAGAATGATGTCCAAATTCGTAATATTAACAATGTTTATTTTAATATAAATACTGTTCTATATTACAGGTCCCTCTTTTAGTTTGGGCCAATAGATTAGATGGGGCTAGCAGATCAATTTTTTCTTTTAGGAAATACATTTATGCATTCCTCTGCCTACCTCTTCGGGGATTACAGGCGTGATTTTACTTTACTTTAATTCAATATCCGTGACGTAGTTTAGCGGATAACAACTTAGCGGATAAACAGATACAAAAGCAACTTGGAATCATAATAATAAATATATATTAAAAGATAGTTCCTTATGTTGCCGCTAGAGGCGCGTATGTAGTTTTCTTTTTTGGTAACTGTATAATTAATATTGTCTCATGGTATTTGTTATTGTTTATATTTATAATATGTCACCGGTTGTAGAAATGCTATTACTGTTAAAAAAAGTGGCATTTTAAGAAAAACATTTTGCATAACATTTTAAAGTTATTTTATATTTAACAGATATAAAGACGGGTAACCTCTTAAGGTTAGAATTTTATTACATAGATTTTTGTAATAAGAGATTATAAGTGGTTTGGTGTACTTGTTTTGCAATGAAATGTTACTTTTTTATGCTGTATTACAGCATATACCTTTAGCAGCGGTCGCCAGTAGAAGGCACAAGTTTTTATTTTAAGTTTCAATATCTAGGTCAACCAATAGAAGATATTTAATAAAAGAATTTAAATTTCTTAGTGAGATATACGCCTTTAAAAAAAAGACCTTTAGAAAAGTCCGTTTGCAGATTTCCAGAGTGTAATAAACATCATACTATAAATACCTAGGTTTCAACTTGAACTTTAATAAGTAATAGTTGTTAGCATTTGGGAATGTTCCCGATACTATATCCGGTTATAAATTGACAAAATAGGAAATATTATGGCATGACCAACCTATTAATGTGCTTCATATTGTAATAAATCTCCAATACTTCTTTTGCATTTTATTGTACCAAATTTTACTTTTAATTGCTTCTTGAACCTGACATTTTCCGCTGCGACCTGGTTGTCATTTGTAGGTCATGAATAATGAGCTCGGACAGATCTGAAACTAGTTGCTTCATCTCGAAATAACATACGTAAGTTAAGAGAGTAATACATTTAATCACAAACTTGTACTTTAATATTTCAATATATACTTTATTATATACCTTAATATTTCAATATTTCCTTTTTTGTCTATACACAATGACGTTAATTAATGTCATTGTGTTAAGAAAAAAATACAGTCATTGTAATCCTCTCAGTCGCTTTTTCCTCTACAGATATTATATTTATTAGTTTTAAATGTAACATAAGAAAAAGGGTGCGTCTCTTATCATCACATAAGACAAGCGCTCTTGGGCTGTTCAATTAACGAAAACTATTTATTAAGGGCGTTGGCAACACTGGGTACGTCATAACCGACGCGATTCGGTTCCAAATATGCCATATCACGAAACTGTCACGATTGTTCTCGCAGTTACACGAACGTTTTAAAGCTCATTCATCGTTCGCTTCGAGCATAGACGTGGATAACGATAGAATTACACAAACGTTTTAAAGCTCAATTCATCGGTCGCTTTGACCATAGACATGGAAAACGATGGAATTGGCACAAATTAACGGTATTTGTTAAGGTCTAAAATTAAATTACTTGTTTTGGTTTTAAATTATAATAAACGTTCTAGCATACTATTCGTGGTAAGACACGTGGGACTTTTGTCGTCTTTATAGAAAGCATCTGTGACTAACTTCTGATTAGATTTTGTTATGGCTGGTAAAACTCCTTCCTATAATAGGTATAGCTTACCAACCATGAAGTAGAACTGAACATAGTTGAACTATATACCACTTATCCAAGTATATTATTATTATTACGATAGGTCCCATAGGGGAGGCAGCAATTTATATTTAAATAAATAATGTATAATACGTAAAGTAACTGATTAAATGTGGGAGTGTAGGTCACATCTCTGCTTACCTCTTCGGACATAACAGACGTGATGTTGCGTGTATAAATTAGAATAAAAAAATCATAAAATCATTTCTATTTCGTGTTAACTCTACTTTGATTAACACTTTCGCGCAACGTACGTTTTTTGTAACGACGCCTGACACCAAGGTCTCGCACAATTAAATCAATTTATTATCTTGTTGTTTTAAATTAAAACAAAAAAATCTATTACATTTACCGAATTAATTGAGTAGTATGTTGTATTATCTCTTAACTTAACGTTTTTTATATGTTTTTATACAAAAATTCAAGTAATAAGTGACTTACATAACATAATGTTGTAGAAGGATTTGCGTGTTGTTACGTATGAAATTTCTTCCAACAGACCCGGGACTGGAGAAGTATTGAGTCAGTTTACAATACGTATGATGGAATGTTTAAATTCTACTGTACACCTTGTAATGTTTTAACATCAGTCTTACAAACAGTAACCGTGACCATCTCATTAGCGTAATAATAATAGTAATATTAAAATATTAATATAATTAAACATTTATGTACCTTTATAAATAAGTCATAGGTTAACTAGCTCATATATTTGGACAAAGCGGTGACTTATTTGACATTTAACTCTGCTGGGAGTTACTGCTCCTTACAGAACACTTTTCTTTCTTAGTGTATATCTCAATATAATTCTCTTCATTCTAACTCTGCCTGAATATATATCTCTTTCTCTCTCTCGCCCATTGTGAACTGTTGCCAATGACTCACTTTAAATATATTTCGTACCATAACTTGTACTTGTACTTGCAACATTTTGCAACTACGCCCTTTGTAACGATGACTTTGGACTTTGATAATTAGGTAATTGTAGGTTAATTTGTCTTTTATCGCTTTCGGAGAGGGGGGAAGGTGTATGTATGTAAATGAAAGATATGTGTAGGTAGAAATTGATTGATGAAATGTAAAAGTTACTATTTGATGTAATCTAACATCGATATGACCCTTATTAAGGTATAAAATCATTGAAGGATGATGAATTACCAGAGGGGTGGGTGTAAATAGTTGTTTTGCAGCGAAATATCGCATATTCTGTCAATATCATGATAAATATGTTTTAAATGTAGTCGTATAAATTCGTTTTTCGTTTTTATATTGCGGAAACATTTGCTTTTCTTTAAAATATGCTGCTATGCTACGGTTTGCAGCACGGAATATGTATTAAGTAATAAAACATTGTGCTTCTGCTCAAAATATATAGAGAATTAGCTTTGAAAATCGTTGTTCTTTATGCAAATATACCGCCGGAACAAATATTTGTACTTAACATTGTCTGTACACGTTTAACCGGATGTTAAATAAATATGCTATATTTTAATAGCTAGCTATATGCCGCTAGGAATTATAATAATTTACAATTACGTATTTGTTACGGGGTAGGTAGGGAGCACCCGAAAAAACATAAGTTTGCTTGAAAATTTATTAAGCTAAATAAATGTTAGAACGTTTAGGTTTCTGAACTGATTAATGTGTGTTGCTATGATTGAATAAGAAGTTGGAAGTACAGTATTAGTACCTATATGTTATATTTCTAGGATCTCTAGTATTGCTACAAAGCACATTCATGTCACAATTGAATTCCATAAATCAAATTGTATCCGTAATAATTTCTCGTTTCCATCGCGTAAAACAGATGGCGCTAAAATTTATTACGTTCCTTTAGAACAATAACTTAAACATAATTCGAAATGATTCGGACACGTTCAGATTGAAACTTCTCTGGATTTCTACAATTTACTTCCTTCAAACAATTATAAATTAACATTGTTCATGATAAATTTGCCCATTTTCATACCAATGTTGAGATAACGGACCTCAACTCAGTTCAAATACCTATTTGAATTTCTGCATCGAAAGCTCGTGCGTTCTCATAAGACAGGGTCAGTCAATGTGCGGTTCGAACAATGTTTACGTAACAAAGTTACGAGTGGAACTTAGTTTGGAACTTGTAAATTATGGGTGGGAAAAGACGTCCTGCCCACAAAAGACAAGTAAGTACGAGAATTTGTAACGAATCGGTGATTACGTGAATGTTTACGATCAAATGTGAAGGTCTGCCGTTAATAGACGACCATCACATACTGATTTTATTAGGATTGTTAAGCAAAGAATTGATGTATATACATTCTAAGTAATTATTCTAGGTAATACCTCCTCTCGTTTTTAAATATGTATACTGTACCTACTTAACGCATGAACAACGAATAGATCTCTTATGACTCTTATCTCTATGTTGGCTTGTTATCCGAAATCTTCCAGGAAAAGTTATGCTTCACTTGCCGGATTCCTTCATACAGTAATGTTGTTTTAAAATACAAAGACTTTATTATGGAAACCATTATTACCATTCCCTATTTATTATGGAAACCTATCAATACTTATATAAAAAATTGAGTCCATTACCATATAAAACTTTATTCCGCTTACCTAACCCTTCGCTTCCTTTCCCTACTAGAGCAATTTTATGTGATTCAGATATTCTAGAGAGCGGATGCCAGGGGGAAAGTGAGGTTGTGTAACAAAATGCTTGCCAATGTTGCAATCGGCCCAGAATATCTATTGTAAACAGCTATACGTGGTAAATAAATCATTAATGTACTTAGAATAGGATTAGCTATGAGACTAATACATGTCATAATTACGAGTGTCTAATTTGTAATCATTACGAAGAGTATTGTCTATTTAGAATAATGTAGGCGGTCTAATATGATTGTAACAGAGTTGCTCTTATAAAGCGTTTCATTCTGTTCCTTTAAATTCTCTTTATTTCCCACGATTTTTGTGATCAGTCTTTGAGGTTAAATTTATTTCCTTCCCATAGTTTGTTTCTTAACTTTTGAATCACACTAATTGTTTCAATCTTGTATCATTTCTTCTTTATTTTTCATATTTAAATTTTTTACCACTTTAAATTCACCTTCTTACTATCTAAATGTATATTCTACGTCCGCTCTTATGTGACATTTCACCTGCGTGTAGAACTTCCACTGCTCTTTTAATGATAATAACATATTCAACATATAACAAATTCTCTGCAATGGTAGTTTAATTCAATTTCTGTAATTGGATGTTCCTATTTGTATCAAAATTTTGCGCGTATCTCCCGTATCCTATCTCCCTTGCATTCAATATCTTCCTAATTAAATAGCTTCTAACTTTCGTTTTTGCTGAAACAATGTTTAGCTTTACTACCTTTTACTGTTAACCCCACAAGGATTGCAATAGATAAAGTAAATAATAACAAATTCAAATACCAAATGCTAAATTCATAGTCATTTAAAAATGTCTGATAAATGTTAAGTGATAATTATTATGTGTAGTAATTTTGTAAGAGTTCCAAAAATGGCTCCCGTTCCGTTTCTTAATGAAACAAAACTTGGGATAATCGTAAGCTTTTATAGTGATTCAGCGAAATTAGTCCTAAGGCTGAGAACGCACTGCGGTTAACCGCGCGCGTTTAACCGCAAGTCTGAAAACGCAAAAAAATGTAACACATGGCTTTCTATGCAAGCGAATGCACTAGCAGCGTTTAACCGCGACTGATTTTAAAACCGCATCTTGTTGTTTTGCGGTTTTCAGTGTTGCCATCTTGGGAGTATTCCCCCTAAAT